>MU224408.1:599205-610592 GCA_018584345.1 Thuja plicata | reverse complement strand
TAATGAAATTTTGGTTATTGCTTGAGATTCGCCAATATTTTCTACAAAAAAATTGTGATTAAAAAATATTCGCCAATACAAATAATTTGTTTTCCCAAAAAATTGAGAGATTCGCCAATAGGAATTATTATTATTTTAAATAAAATGAAAGATTCGACAGGATTTTATATATTTTTCTAGAGGGGGGTTTCTTAAATTTATCCCTGGTTCACATTTCACAATTAGAGCTTAATCGATTAACCTCGTGTCTTGAGTTTTGGGTGCACTTGCACAAACTATTAGATTACAAACCTTTATTTTTTTAGAAAGGCCTGTCCAGGGAAAGCACTTCTTCCTTGGAGGACGACCTTAAACCGGGAAATCCTTTTGACCGGTATATAAACATGGTGCAAACCAAAGTTCTGTCTTATCTAGCCAAGCTCGGGCGAGGCATGTTGATGATAGTCTAGATCGGGTGAATATCCCTAAGGAGCCAGTGTGATCAACTAGGCTCTTAAGTGAGTCACGCACGTACAAACCGATTGGAGAGACACCATGAACTCTGACAACAACCTTGATTAATTAGAGGCCAACACATTTTACCTCCGAATAGATATTTTATTATAGTGCAAGGGGTTGCAGAATTTACCCCAAGATTCCCAACATATGTGTCCCATGGTATTTGTGTAGTGAAAGAGATCTTCACTCCACGGCAACAATACCTGAAAATGGTAAAAACACGGGCACCTACGACGTGGACCTTCGTGTCCTAGTAGCGTGACAATAGCTTTGTGAGATAATGGACATTCAAGCATTGAGCCTATAACATCATATTCTGAAGCCAATTTGACTTAGATTAATTTGATTGTTCATTATTGAGACCTCGTGATAACATTGCAACTTGAAAAAGTTGTAGAACATACACAATCTCAAACTTCAAAACATAGTGTCTATTGTGCTTGTTTCTTTGATCAGTTTCTGAAAATGCAAAACAAAAACATTCAAACTGTCAAAACAAGTCAAAAAAGTCTAGGGTTGTCAAAAGTTAACAAATCTTACATATCAAGCCAATCATTTTACCGCAATCGGTGAAATTGTACCACATTTTTGACCAAAGATATTATATTCCTGTTCTGACCTAAAAACCTTGAAAGAATTCTTCATTTGGTGTCCAAAACTAGTGTCTATCCTAGGAAAATGCAAAGAACATTGTGTGAATATCAAAATAGTTAACATTACACTTTCTCAGTAAAGCACGATTACTGTCTAAAACATTGTTGATTCAAAAGCTCAGACTAGAAGTATCTTGATCTCATCTTTTCAAACATCATCATCTTTTTCAAATTGACTTTGTCCAAGACAAAGGTCGGCAAAATCCTATCTTTTATCACCACTTTGAGATCAAGTTATTATCAACATCTGTCCTTAGAATTACCTTTGTCCAAAACATAACTCAGACTTTATCTTAGAAAGGATCCTCTTCTTTGTTTGCTTTATATCACTTGTTTCAGTTACAAAACCTGGACCGCACTATGTCTCAAACACCTCATGGAGGAACTTACACAAGGTCTATGGCTAGAGCCCAAATAGATGAGTCATACATCAATCATTTCCCCACTTGGGAAATAGAGAAAGAGAATGATCTCTTCATGAACACTAGTCCTACCCTATTCATTGAGCCCCCCCATGGGGCACCTTTTTTCCAAGATATCACAGAAGCCGAGATTGAAGATGTGGAACAAGATACCTACCCCACCATTACAAAAACCAGTTTAAGTCATGACAACAAACACTTCCAAATCCCCCTTGGGCCAATCATGTCCCTACAGTTATAAATCACTCGATGGGAAATCAATACCAAGTCCCTAGGATGAAGTCCTATGTTCCTACTCAAGGGACACAGAGGCATAGCTTCATACCCAGCACAACACAAAGGAATGTCCACACACACCAGCCACAAAATAAAACGGACATACTAATACAACAAGTACAAAACCTTCAAACCCAAATGTTGGATATGAAAAATTAGGGGCAAACAAAATCCTATACCGCAGAGGATTTATACCCATATCCCTTTGATCATTCAATTCAGATGTCTCCCTTACTGAACCACTTCTCAGTGCAAAAATTTGACAAGTATAGGGGCAGCACTAACCCCATTGAGCATATACGAGAATTCTTTGCTAGTTGCATTAAATTAGCTCATGATGAGACATATCTAATGAGGTTGTTCTCATAAAGTTTAGCCAGACCAGCAATGGAATGGTTCTCACATCTACCTCATGGCATTCAGTCTTGGGGAGAATTGGCTGAAAAGTTCATCGCCCATTTCCATCACAACATCGAACGTAAGGTCAGCATCAAGGACCTTTGTGACATAAAACAAAAAGATGGAGAGTCCTTTGTGAAATTTATATAGATATGGAGGAACACGACAAACTATATTACATATGACATGCCCGAACAAGACTTAATAGTCATGTTTGTCGATAGTCTGATCCTAGATATGTCATTCACAGCAGAACTACAACTAGCACCCAACTTCACACAACTCATCGAAAGAGGAGTTCGGTGTGAGCAGAACTTGGTCAAGAGAGGAATCCTTGCAGACCCTACACAAATGAATACAAATAATAATGCAATGAAAAAGGCAAAGTGGTGGAACAAGAACAAAAATGTCACTAGTGATGGTGTCATTGATGTAAAAATGGTCAACTATGCGCAACCCAAGGTATCACTGCAAGGCACACCTATGGTAAACCAAAACCCCACAGGGCCAACTCAACAAGCATATCTCCAGAATCAACCTCCCCCTATGTAAGCAGCCACTGTGTCTAACAATCAACAACAGAGTCAACGCAAACCACGGTTCCAATTCCAACAAAGAGATTTCACACCATTGGGGGAGCCAATAGAATACGCTTTACGTAAGCTGATACAATCAAACGCCATCACTCTCCCACCAATCAGAGACTTCAAACAAGAGGAAATCAAACCAAGGTGGTACAATGACAAAGACTTCTATGAGTTTCATCGGGTCAAGGGGCATAAAATAGCCAACTGCTACCGATTGAAACATGCTATCCAAGATCTCATTGACACAGGGATTATTGATGTGACGAACACTCAAGCTAAAGGCACAACTGATCACACCATTTTTAATGATACCTTCCATGATCACAAAAAGGGAAAAGCCTCCGGGTCTGGTGGACAAAACAATAAAGTTAACTATACGTATTCCAATAGCGATAATACCATAAATTGCCTAAATCCTTCAAATAATCATATGGCTGTAATCACCATCAGGGACCAAGGCAACAATTGCACTGTAACTACTCATCGTGCTAGAGTCATCTTGCAAGGAGTACCATCCACAACTACTACATCAACCAATCCTATAGCTAACTCAGATCCATGAACAAGCATAGTGGACCAACTAAAGCACACACCTACCCAGATATCCATGCTTGACCTCTTGCGCATATCTCCGCAACATAAAATAGCACTTGACCAAGCACTCCAAAATGTAGCAGTCCCAAGGGACATAACACCAGAAAGCTTTCAAAACATGGTCAATCATATAGCAGGAAACAAACATGCCACATTCACAGATCGTGATGTGCCACCACATAAACCCGTGTACAATGATCCGCTTCACTTGCTTGTCCAAATCCACAAAAGTGCTGTACGTAGAGTCCTTATTGATGGTGGAGCTGGTTTAAACATTTGTACTCTAAAATTAATCAAGCAACTGGGCTATTCTAAATCAAGCATTGATGTCACCCGAAGGATAAATATCAGAGCATATGATGAAGAGGAAAGATCCTCTAAAGGTATTATCATTCTACCTGTTCGCATTGGTCCTGTGGTCAAAAACACACCCTTCCAAATTTTAGACCTTGAATTGGGATACAACATGTTACTAGGGAGACTATGGATACATGAAATGCAAGCTGTACCGTCAACATACCATCAATGCATCAAATTGCCTCACCAAGGGGAGGAGATTATCATAGAAGGAGATCCCAATCCCTTCCAATATTGCAATGTGGTCCAAATTAGGACTGATAACCAAGTACCATCAAACAAGGATGCAAGTATCCCATCCTCATCAGAATCAAATCCCAAGGATGTCAAACGAGCAGTAGGTAAAATAGTCATTCAACAAGATACCGATGCCTCATCCAGCTCAAAAATAGACCTTAAAGATATCACGGAGAAAGCAAGTAAGATATCCATCACAGATAAAGGATGTGGTGAATATAAATATGAAGAGGCCTTCACAATCACGCACATGCCTTTGAGTCCCAGAAATCATGGTATGCCACCACCTGTCATTGCAACAGAAACTCAGCAACCAGTCCTTTTCAGATGTCCACCAACAACCTTTGTTCGATGGGGGGACATAGCGAAAGAGAATCCTTTTGAGAAAGACATTAATGCATGGTTATACAGAGACACTCCTGAGACAGTCTGGCCACCCTTACCTTTGGAAAACTACAGTAATGGTTACACATGATACAAAGGTTTGGGTACGATGGTACAATTGGACTAGGGGCAAGGCAATAGGGCATATATGAATTGCTCATCCCACCAACCCAAAGAAACACTAGAGGTTTGGGCTATGGACAACAAAGCACTAGTCTTGTGGTTCAAGACATCCAAGTCAATCACACACAAATAGCACAGATGCACCGGGGGCACAACACTAAGCATGTCTCAATAAGCAACATATTAGCGCAATTGTTGCCTACCGAAGAGGGATCCACACAATCCCAAATAAAACTACACTTAGCAATCAATGATACCCAAGGAAGTGAGACATCAGACAAGCATTCCTTCGAGACTGACTCCAATGAGTATGAGTGGCAATCTCTCCACAACTCTGAACCATCAATCCCTTACTCGTTCCGTCAAGTCGATATTATCATAAACCTAGTAGACCTGTTTGAACAACTGACCATTACTGAACAACCTTGTATAGACAAACATATCATTCATCATACCTCAAGTGGTGCATCCTCATCACAGTCCAATTTTGTAGGAACCATATCTGAATTCCCATTCGGTCAACCAAAGCCATACAGTAGTGAAAGTGTCTGTCTTGTACACCTGTAACTTATAGAGTGGGATCAACAAGGACCACTTGATCTTGATGTCTTTGAAAATGATGAAGCAATACCTCATTTTATGGGACTAAGAGAAGGCATTCCATCAGGAGATCACAAGGCAGGATTTTCTATCAACCTAGATAGAGCGGCATACTTCAGGGAGGAAGCTCCTCTTTCCAATCCACAAAAGAAAAAAGAGAAAAAAGATAAAAAGCTAAAAGAAGACGTATCTTCTAGCGAAAACCTCACAGAAGCGCTAGAAGATGGAAAGAATGAACTCCTCCCCTTAACAAAGGAGAAATCAGCACTACTAGTAGAGGAGACAGAAGAAATCAACTTGGGGGATGACAAAAACCCAAAGAACATCTATTTGGCACTATCTCTCACCCCTAAGGAAAGAGAACAGTTCATCGGTTTCTTCAAGGAGAGAATGATCAATTTGGCATGGTCTTACTCAGATATGCCAGGATTAGATCCAGAGTTGGTACTACACCATCTCCCATTGTTACCAAATGCAAAACCAGTCAAATAGAAACTAAGAAAGATGCATCCTCACGTTGCATTATTAGTCAAAGTAGAAGTGAAGAAGCTCCTGGATGCCAAATTCATCAGACCTATACCATATGCGGAATGGATATCAAATCTGGTACTGGTTACAAAGCACAGTGGACAAATACAAATTTGCATAGATTTTTGGGATCTCAACATAGCATGTCCCAAGGATGACTTTCCTTTACCAAACATCGATATGATAGTGGACCTAACTGCAGGGAACGAAATGCTCTCATTGATGGATGGCTTTTCAGGATACAACCAGATAAGGATAGCACCAGAAGACCAACACAAAATAGCTTTCACATGTCCTTGGGGAACTTATTGTTGGAATGTCATGCCATTTGGTTTAAAGAATGCCAGAGCAACATATCAAAGGGCCATGACCACTATATTCCATGATCTCATTCATAAGACAATGGAAGTTTATGTTGATGACATACTAGCAAAATCCATACTTTGAAAAGATCATCTAAAAGTCTTGGGACCTATCTTTGATAGAATGGAGGAATTCAAAGTCTGACTAAATCCAAAAAAATGTGCATTCGGTGTCACAGTAGGAAAATTACTAGGGTTCATAGTATCACACAAAGGAATTGAAGTGGATCCAGCAAAGGTCAAGGCAACATTGGACATGCCTCCACCATCAAACCTGAGACAACTACGGGGTTTACAAGGAAGGATCCAATCAATAAGACGCTTCATAGCTCAACTGGCAGACAAGTGCCACCCATTCCAACATCTATTACACCAATTTCATATGGACAGAACAATGTGAGCAAGCATTTCAGATATTCAAAGACTACCTTCCTAAAACTCCTATATTGGTACCACCAGTGCAAGGTAGACCATTATTACTATACATTTCAGCAACAAAATCAGCATTAGGGGTCCTTGTGGCACAACATGATGATGCAGGGAAGGAGAGGGCCGTATACTATCTAAGCTGAACATTGGTTGGATATAAGCTAAACTACATGCCAATAGAGAAGTCATGCCTGGCAGTTGTGTTCGATTCTCAAAAGTTAAGACACTACATGTTGAGTCATCAAATGAAATTGGTTGCACATATTGATCCTCTCAAGTACCTATTAAGCAAAGCAATGCTCACTGGAAGACTGGAAAAATGGGTAATGATCTTAAGCAAATTCAACATTGAGTATGTAGACAGAAAGGCTATCAAAGGACAAGTGATCACCGATCAACTAGTAGAGGCACCGATTCAAGACCACCAGCCAATTATCTCTGACTTTCCTGATGAATCTATCATGACACTACAACTAGTGATCGAGATATGGCAACTATATTTTTATGGATCATGTACAAACCATGGAGCAGGGGCAGGGATAGTGCTTATCACCCCAGATCATGATACAATACCAAATTCTTTTAGACTCAACTTCCAATGCACCAACAACATAGTAGAATACAAAGCATTGGTTATCGGTCTAAAGATAGCCATTCAATGAAGAATCAAGAACCTGAAAGTCTTTGGTGATTCACAGTTGGTGATTAGCCAAGTTAACAATGATTACATGACCAAGGATGAGAAGCTCATACCTTACAGAGCACAGATGGAACAACTGCGCACCAATTTTCATTATATTCTCTTCGAGCAAGTACCAAGAGCACAGAAAAAAGTGGCAGATGCAATGTCTACCATAGCATCATTGATTGATATGCCAGACAACGATACCAAATTCTAGTTTCTAGTGGAGTAACTTTTGGTGCCATCACATCAAGCATCTATCATAGAATCAACATGTGTCCTTGTTGGTCTTGAATCCCCATGGTACCAAGAAGTCTATAGTTATCTCCAAAACAATGTTTTACCCCCAAACCTGTCTAGAAACCAAAGAAAAGCCCTCATACGACAAGCCTCTATGTATACAATCCTCTCCACTACTCTATACAGACAAAGTCTCGATGGAACATTATTACATTGTCTCACTTCCATGGAATCCCAAAAAGCTTTGTACAAGGTACATGAAGGAATATGTGGAACCCACGGAGGTGGCAACAACTTAGCTAAGAAAATAATCTGCATGGGATACTATTGGCCAACAATAGAGACAGATGCACATAAGCATGTTCAAAGCTATAAAAAGTGTCAAATTCATGGAGACCTCATCCATGCACCAGCCCAGGAATTGAATCCCATTGCATCACCATTACCATTTTCAATGTGGGGATTTGACCTAGTGGGCAAGATAACACCTTTAGCAAATAGACACAAGTACATCATAGCAACAACAGAGTACTTTACAAAGTGGGTGGAAGTAATTCCCCTCACCTACATCACAGGAAAATAGATAGCAATGTTCATGCTTAATCACATCATCTGTCGATACGAGATCCCCCAAACAATCTTGACGGATCACGGTACTCCTTTTCAAAACAAGGATGTTGAAGACCTATGCAAATAGTTCCATATCAAACAAGGTTTCTCCTCATTTTACTACCCTCAAGGTAATGGGAAAGCCGAAGCTACAAACAAAAAAATCTTGAAGATCATGAAGAAAATAGTGAACGACTCAGGGAGAGACTGGCATCTACAACTTAGTCCTGCATTATGGGCATACAGAACTAGTGTGAGAACACCAACAGGGGCAACTCCTTTCTCCCTAGTCTATGGAATAGAGGTGGTATTACCCCTCGAAGTGGAAATCCCATCCCTGAGGATATCATTGAAGAACCTGGTTTTTGATGAAGACTATAGAGTAGCAAGGCTCAGCGAACTAGAGTTGCTAGATGAAAGAAGGAAACATGCTTTCGACCACTTACAAGGCTATCCGAATCGCCTTAGAAGGAACTATCACAAAAAGGTAAAGCCATGAAAATTTGAGGTAGGAGACCTTGTCCTCATGGAGAATCAAAAGAATCAAACAGAACGGGTCAAACCTGAAAAAAATTTGAGCCTAACTAGTTAGGGCCCTATGTCATTATCAGCTCTACCCAAAGTGGGGCATTCATACTAGCAACACCAAAAAGAGATCAGCTCCCCGGTTACATAAATAGCATGCACTTGAAGAGGTTCTACCCTTAAAGGTCTCTATGGTTAAGGCATTTATCTACATATCCAAAAATACCAAAAAAATAAAAAAAATACAAAAGTTACCTTGGTGAAAACCTGGCAATCAAGCGCCTTGGTGACAACAAAAAAAACAAAAAAAGTAAAGAGAAAAAAACATCGCTTTCTCAGTGAAAACCTGGCAATCAGGTGCTATTGAGTAGGTACCTTGGTGAAAACCTGGCAAACAGGTGCCATGTGTTCAAAATCAGCTTCACCATCAATGAGCTCCAAAAGCTAAAGCACATTTGAAATGGCAAAGTTGACTATCCAACACTATATCCACTAGCACAAACCTCTCTAAGGCACAAAGCACATACCCATGGTCACTTATTGGTCCACCAGACTAAGGGGGTGATTCCAAAAGGTTCAAAAAATCCTAAAAATTGAAAAAACTCATCAAAAATCCTAAAAATTCAAAAAACTCATCAAAAATACTAAAAAGAGAAAAAATCAATCTTCATCAAAACATTCAGAAAAATTACAAAACCCCAAGCAATAAAACCACCTTGGTTTTCAAAAACAAAAAGGGCAAGCATGCCCAGTCAATCAATTGTCACAATCATCAGCTTTGCAAATCAGCATTGGGCCCATCTGACACAGCTTGATCAGCTGCCAACTTGATCATTTCAAAAATCTATCAAACAAATTGTCACAATCATGAGCTTTGCGACCAAGCATTGGGCACATCTGACATAGCTTGATCAGCTGCCAATATGATCAGTACAATTCAAATCTATCAAATCATTACTGTCACAATCATGAGCTTTGTGAACAAGCATTTGGCCCATCTGACACAGCTTAATCGGCTACCAACACGATCAATCACAACAAGCCAAACAAGCCTATCCAAAGAGTTGACCAATCAAGAGACCCACTACATCAAAGAACCGAGAAAAAATGTTGACTAGGTCCATCAAGTCAGTCAGATGTCAGTCTATATTTTAGGGTTATGTTCTTATGCTACTCTAGGATCCACCATGTGAGGAGAGTAGCTATGATAGATCATGACTAATTTTCTTTGATTGCTGTCTGTTAAATGTTTACTTTGATTTTAGGGCCATGATGATTAAGGATAAATGCGGTAGGCGCTGTCACTTATCTGGCAGCCACATAGTTCCACGATCTGAGACTAAACCTGGGAAAGAATTGGACATTCATTCTCTTTTAGCTTACTTGTTTGCTTTATATAAATCAAGAGCTCGTAGCAACATCCAGATGGACTCTGAGTTGTTTTAGAGTTCTATCTTGGTTTCTATGGTCTTTCCCTTTATGTTTGCAAACAAGAGCTCACAATGCTATCCAGATGGACTCTAGGGGCGTAGGAGTTCTATCTTGTTTGCTTGTCTTTCCCTTTTCAGCAATCAAGAGCTCAGTGCGTAATCCAAATGGACTCTGGTGACATAGGAGTTCTATCTTGGTTTCTTTGTTTTAGATTAATTCAGAGGACAAGTGGTATCTAGGTGGTCAATATCTGGGTGCTTTTGTGTCTCTTCCTTTTCAAACATGAAGCATAGTTGTATCCAGATGGTCAATATTTGGATACACTATGGGTCTCTTTCTATTCAATCTCTCTACTCCTTCTGCTACCAAGAGGTCGTGGGGGTATCCAGGTAGTATGTGACCTAGATCATTCGACGCTCTTTCAGAATATCAGAAAATACAAAAAAAGATGCAATGATGACAATTATTGGAACAGAGGCAATGACTTGAGATATAATTTCTATCCATCAGATCATATCAATCCACAAAATGCAAAAAGAGAAACATTTCTATCATTCCATTCCAAAAAGATCAATCTCAGAGATCACATTCCAAGCTAACTTCCTTCTAACTAACACATGCATTACTCAAAAATTTTGTGCATGGTAGATTACATTCATTTATTGCATAAGAAAAATCCTAAACATGTGCACAGTAGATTATATAATCAATGCATCCATCATCAGTAACATCATAACTAACATAGGAATGCATTCATCATCATCATCATATAGTGATTCAATTTTTCAATAAATTAATGCTCATCTGACGCATTTTCTATGCTTAATTTGTTGAGGGGGCATAAATACGCCTACTCAATGCCAGGGCAAGCTGGGGAAAAATCAAAGATTCTTTGACATACTGCGACAAGTCACATCACATCAAAGAGGGGCAAATGTAGACACCCTAAAATGGACAGGCTTGCGAATTTACATTAAAAACACTAATTTTCATCTATTAATTAATGGTTTTTTAATCATTAATTAATCACCTATTTTCTTCTAAATTCACTTCTCGAATCATCTAATCCAATTTCCAAAATTAATTAAATAATTAATTTTATTTAATTAATTAATTATCATTATTTAATTAATTAAACTCTATTTCCTATAGTTTAAATCCAAATATTTAAACTTACTAATTAAATTCTTCCAATTAAATTAATTTATTTTTATCAACTAAAGTAATTCTTAATTAAAAAGAATTCAATTATCTCACATGTTGAAAACAATTAATAAATAAATGAATTAAATACTCATTTATCTTTAAAGAGATAACTCCAATTATATCACATGGGTTACTCCACCCATCTCTCTAGTCCACATGGGTAACTTCACCCACCTCTTCAGTTCAAAAAGGTAACTCATAATTAGCTCCTCAGTTAACCAAACTCTATCTCCTCTTAACCAAAT
>MU224408.1:570678-599102 GCA_018584345.1 Thuja plicata | reverse complement strand
TATTCCTTTTGATCTCAACCGTTCATCTCCCCATCTCTGGGATTGATCTCAACCATTCATTTCATCACCATTTTCTATATAATAAATCCTTCATAACCATTTGAAGGATCCAGGATTTCAAGCTCTCATGCACCATTACTCCATCAGTTTGGTTCTAGCATTCAAGCCATCTTGCGATCACACACACCCATTTCAAATATCAAATTCTCGACGCTTCTCAAGTCATAGACGCTGCCCCGCCAATACTGAGCATCAAGAACATCATTTCAGAAGGAGTAGAGAGAAATAATAGAAGCTTCAAGCATCAAAGGGTTTGCATTCATTTGTCTTCCTTTCTCTTGTTTGTACATTTTATTTCTCACGTTTCTGTTATTCGTTTAGTAGTTATTGCGTACTTGATTTGCATTCACTTGTGAACCTTTGCTACTAACCCCCGCCCTTGGAAAGCTGTGGGAAACCAGAGAGAGAGGCGTACAATTTTATTTTATTATTTAAGGAAATATTAAGATTAGTATTTTCTTTTTGTTGATGTTTTTAGCATGGTTCAATTAATTAACCATTGATTTAACTTATTAAATTGTTAAATATATTTTGTCGATTAGTGGGTTTAGACCACCCCTATCATTGCAATGAACCTTATTAAAGGTATTATCACTTCCTTTGACCGGTTTCATGCATGGTTGACTTTTGGTCAACCATGGTCAAACTTCCTCTGATCGTCTTGATTTTTGCACCACATGTTCCTTGTACCCGCTAGACGCTAGGATTTCAATTTTGTACCTTTCAAAGATGGTTGACTTTTTTGTCAACTTGTGTTGACTTTTGGGTTAATTGTCTCAGTTTATGTGCATGAGCCTCTCTTAGGGCTTGGCAAGCCCTAGTAACTTCCTTTCACGTATTTTGAAGAATAGTTGACTTTGGTCAACTCTAGTTGACTTTTGGTCAACTCTAGTTGACTTTTGGTCAACTACCTTGATTTGCATACAGATCAAAGCGTGTAGCTTAGGGATCCCTATAGGATAGTTTTGTAAGCTATCCTACCTCGTATGACCTTTCTATTTGTTATTTTTCTTTTGCACCATTTTACGTGCAAGTGTCACCCTTGAGGTAGTGTACCCTTCCTTTAGCGCATTTAAAAATTTTTTTTGGTGTGTTTTTGCCCAACTTTTGGTATCAAAGCTAGGTTAGAAACTTAGAAACATTGGGAGCCTAACCCATTGCGTTATCACTAAACTTTGCCTTGTATGTGTAGATGCCTCATATGACTCGTTAGGCCCATAGACAGGGACGTAGTCAGAAATGTACTCCCACAGCTCACAAGGAGGTATGACCCAAGGTAGAGGATGATGAGGGAAATCAGAGTCCACCTCTTGAACCACCTCCTAAACCTAATGCAACACTACTTCTGGCTTTTTAGAACTTGGATAGACTTATTCTAGACCGTATGCCTCTAGTGATTCAGCAAAGAGAGCAACATAACTTGGAAGGACGTGGGTCCTCCGCTAGAGAGAAGAGTAGGATCCCACCTCTTAGGATTGGGGAGAATATTTTTGAGCAGGGAGTAGGATCCATTGGAGGACCAAGAGCTATTCCGAGGATGGAGGCTTAGAGGTATCATAGAGAACCAGACATTGGGAGTCAAATCATAGAGTTGATGAGGCTCAGGCCAACTCTATTCATAGGAGAGGTCGATGGGGCCAGTGCAGAGGCTTGGATTTTAAGCCTTGAGAGGTGTTTCGGGTTGTGAAAATATAGTAGGAACCTTAGAGAATGTTTTGCGATACTCCCTTTTAGAGACTAGGCATCCACTTGGTATAGGCACGAGGAATCCAAGGGATGCATAGACATTAATACCCTTACATAGAATTATTTCCTTGAGCTTTTCAAAGTTTGATATGTTTTAGAACAGTTCAGGAAACATTGTATTGATGAGTTCCATGATCTCTGGCAACGGGGAATTTCAGTAACTCAATATAAGGGCAAGTTTCTCAATCTCCTACCTTATGTAGAATACATGGGGGATGAGAAGTTGCCGGTAAACTGGTTTATCAAAAGATTAAATCCTACGATTTCAGATAGAGTACGCATGGTGCCTTCTGGGAACTTGAGGTTCACAGTGGACAGGGCCTTAGTGACTGACGAGATAGTCGGAGGAACATAAAATGCTAGGGATAGGTCTCAAAACTCTAATCCCACACCTTAGGCTATAGGTAATCAGATACCCTCATGGATGGGTAATCAAAGAAACTCCTCAGGGACATTCACCACCCCACAATAGTAGCAACCACAACAGTCTCAGCAAGACCAGAGGCCACAGGTGCCAAGCACACCTCCAACGTAGACTCAACAGTCCTCTAGAGGTGGGTGCAATGAGCCCTCTAGGGCTTTAGGCTCATAGTACTCTAGGCCTTCAGGTTTTCAAGTTCAGTCAAGTGGGCCATGTTACACTTGTGGTGCCATGGGTCACTTAGATAGGGAATATTCTTAGGGTGGTAGTTAGCATGCAATGATGTCAGAGCCGATAGTTCAGAATAGGGGAAATTCCCACATGGTGTTTTCAGTGGTTGATAACCACCTAGTAGAACATCATGCCACCATATTTTGGGCCACAAGAGGATTCAGATGACTAGTTGGCTATGGAGCCTATCTGTATTATGACTCGATGAATCCTTGCACTTTGAGGAAGGGAACTGGACCAGGTTAGGGTCCAGTGAGATTGCTATGATGAGGTTATAGTCCCTTGAGAGGACACAACATAGATGATATCATAGTACTCTCACCTCTTTGATGAACTCCAGGAGTAGTTCATGCCTAAAGGGGGTGGATGTGAGACCTACCTCAAACAATTCTTGTTTTACTGCTTTATTTTTCCATGCTTTCATGCTTAGACATGCCTTGAATTTTGAGACTCTTATGTATTTAAGGATCTGTTGAATGCTATGTTATATATTTTTTATCTAATTATATAATTAGGGTACACTCGAGATACTATATGTTTTGATTAAGTTTCAAATTTATGATGATGTCATATATGAGAATAAATGTGTGGATTTATTGTGATGAAATTTGGTTTAGGAAACCGATGAGATATTTATTTAAGTTTGAATTCATATATAGTTATATGCAATGAATTATTTATGTCATATTTTTCTTTCATATCATGTTGTTTTGGACCTATTGATGTGTGCAATGAGTGTGCATGGATAGTTGACCATGGATCTAAATCGGGGACCCAATATTGCAACCTATGTGAAATTCTTTGAATTTCAAGGTCCTATTTATATAAAGAAACATGGACCTTGTTGTATATGTGGTTTATTCGTAAATGTGGTTTTCATGTGTGTATTTAAATTAGTTAATGTTAATGTGAATAAGCCATGTCATTTGTTTTAATATATTGTGACAATTTCGACAATGGTTGCAATTTGAGGTTGACATGGATAGTAAAGGAACCTTGGTTAGGTTTAGGGTTAACTAAGGTGACCTATGTATAGTACCCAAGCTTACCCAAGGTTAGAAGATTCTAGATGGTCAACTTAACTTAGAAATCCATGGGTTAACTTTAGGTGTAGTTTAGGAGGGTCTTTTGGGCTCCCAGAAGATAACTGGGGTCAATTTTAGCTACTAAACTTGGTACTCTAGGGGTCAGGGGTCATTTTCAGTCATAAATGAGCCTCTAAACTCATTTATTGCTCCCTAAAAGTATAATTTTCAGACTTGAGCGAATTTGAGGAGTTGTGTAACTTTGGTTAACCTCTCTCTTCTTCCCAAGTTGCATTTAACTCCCTTCATGGTGAATGAAGGCAAGTGGGAAGAGAAGAATGGTTAGGGTTACCTTACCTTTGGTTAGTCTTGGAGGTTTGTGTATTTAGGAAAGGTTTTAGGATGAGTTGAGTATTTACCCACTCTCTACACTTAGAGACAAATTTTAGATTTGAAGGAGCTTTTGGAGAAAGAGAATAGGAAAGATAGCTCATCACTAGTTTTCAACTCACCTTTACTTGGAAAAATTTTGGTCTTACTTAGAAGTAGATTTTATGGTTTTTTGATGTTCTTGAGCTTGAAACTCCATTAATGGAGTCGCATGTAAATTTTAAGTTATTTTTAAGTTAATTTTTTGGAGCTTTATTTTGTTGTGTTTTATTTTGTGAATCATTTTGGATGGGATTCTTCAAAGCACACTCACCCTTAGGAGGGAAGAGTGACCTTGGAGGGGTGGTGGAAATGACTACGGTTTAGTGTAGATTCTCCCATGTGTGGAGGGAAATATATGGGGTTTCATGATACCCATGATGCCAAGTATGGCCTGAGGGTTTTTGGAGGGGCATAAGAAGGTGAATTTTATGACTGCATCTTATGTAGATGGTCATTTCAAGTCCATGTGTGGCTTGAGGTTTTTGTATTGTATACTTGGATTTCTCCTACTGTGAGGTCTACAACTAACCCTATTTTTAGGAAGGCCTCTTGGAGACCTTCATTTTGTTCTACCATGTGTTGGGAAGTTTTAAATGTGGGTTATTTATATATGTTTATTTTATGTGAGTTTTGTGAGTTCATGTTTGTATCTCGTTTCAAATTGGATCCTCAAGCTCGGGGGTGACATTGTAAAGGTCCAGGTTGGGAGGTTTTCCTCCATTGTCAACCTCATCCAAGAGGTTTTCAACTGATGGAATAAGACTATAGTTTACCCTATTATGGAAGATGGGTAGCACTGGAAGTTATCACTTTTGTGATCTTCATAGTGCAAAAATTTCTTTTATTGTCAAAGTTGTATTAAGGCATGAAGAAATTTGTAACCTTGTATATTTTCTTTCTTTATTCTTTCATCCTTAGCTTGATATGGAAATCCATTGGGGAGATGTAATCATATTTTTTTGTAAATGAGAGGGACTTTTGAGTATCTACACTTTGTATGTTTCAATATACCTTTGGAGAAATAAAATAAAACTTAGGCTTTCAATTTTAGGTGGTCAAGTTCTAATCTAAATTTGAAGGCAACAATTTGCTTAAAGAGGAAAAAGAGTGGTTCTACTAGTGAATATTATCTCACTTTAAATGGTTATGCACTATTATTTTAATGTTTAAACTTGACATAATCTTTTTGTGCCTAATGTTATGGTTGAATTTAAATAGAATTTCTCTTATAAAATTAAGTGGAAGTTTAAATTTTAAATTATTAAAGTTAGTGTTATTGAGAGGATATATATATATATATATATATATATATATATATGGAAAACAATCTCAAAAAAAAAAAAGTTTGAAATTAAAAATTCTTTCCACCAACATGTGTGGAATAAAATATGGATCCTTTTTATGAAATAAAATTAAAAAAAGGCCCTATGTGTCCACTATTTTGACACAGACCCTTTTTTATACCAGTCATATTTTATCAGGGTTTTTTTTATGTGTGGTTCTTATATATATATGTATATATATATACATATGTGTATATATATGTACATATATACATACATACATACATACATACATACATACATACATACATACATACATATATATATATATATATATATATATATATTGAAGCATTGTTTTTATTTTATGCTAGGGTTGCTGCATTTGTTTTACGGGTCGAGTGGGAGGGCTGAAGCCCTTCCCAACCCGCGACCTTCTTTAAAGTGGGGCTGCGCGGCAAAGGCACCCATTGTGCCGAGCACAGTGGAGCGGCTCCACCGCCGCCACTGGATCCTCTCCACCCTTTCTCCGTCATCCTGCACTCAGCGCCGCTTGTGGCCTCCAAACCCTTTTACCCGATGCCTCATTTCACCAAAATCCATAAAGATTTAAGACATGCGGGGAAGATTAAAATATAGTTTTTTTCGTTAATATTTTTTAAAATTTTAAAAGGATAGGGCATGGAAATTTTATTACTTAGTGTTAAGTTTGTTTGATTTGATATTTTAGTTTTAGGGGAAGATTATATAATATTGAAATATGATTCCATATGAGGTAGAATTGGGCTTTTATTAATGCCTAGATTTGATTTGAAATTTTAGTGAATTTGTCTAATGTAAATAGATTTTATTCTATTTTAATTTAAAATGTTTTTCAATAAATAAGCTTTACCTTGGATAGAGTAGATTGGCTTATGCATTTTAGTTTGTTTAAATTAAGTTCGGATTAATTTAATTAATTTTAGATAAATTATCATTTGAATAAATTTATATACTTTAAATGTAAAGCTTCTTTTAATGTAAATTATTAGATTATTGGTTGTGTTTATGGGTTAATTAAGTTGTATTGTGCTAGATTTAATATAAAATTTTAATAATATCCATTTATTAATTTCCAAGATGTTATTGTCCTAAGTTCAATTATTGGTTCATATTTCTTCTAGAGAGTTTTAAAGATATTCAACCTAGAAGCAAATATTATCATATTAAGTTTATTTTAATTAGGATTTTATTTTATTATTAGGGGAAATATTAAGATTAGTATTTTCTTTTTGTTGATGTTTTTAGCGTGGTTCAATTAATTAACTATTGATTTAACTTAAACTGTTAAACACATTTTTTTGATTAGTGGTTTTAGATCACCCCTATCGTCGTGATGGACCTTATTAAAGGTATTATCGCTTTCTTTGACCAGTTTCCTGCATGGTTGATTTTTGGTTAACCATGGTCAAACATCCTCACATCGTCTCGATTTTTGCACCAGGTGTTCCCTGTACCCACTAGATGCTAGGATTTTAGTTTCATACCTTTCAGAGATGTTTGAGTTTTTTGTCAACCCATGTTGACTTTTGGGTCAACTATCTTGGTTTACATGCATGAGCCTCTCTTAGGGCTTGGTGGGCCCTAGTATCTTCCTTTCATGTATTTTGAAGAATAGTTTACTTTTGGTCAACTTTGGTTGACTTTTGGTCAACTACCTCAGTTTGCATGTGGATCAAAGCGTGTAGCTTAGGGATCCATGTAGGATAGTTTTGTAAGCTATCCTACCTCGTATGACCTTTCCATTTGCTATTTTTATTTTGCATCATTTTTGCATGCAAGTGTTACCCTTGAGGTAGTGTATCCTTCCTTTAGTGCATTTTAAATATTTTTGTTGGTGTGTTTTTACCCAACTTTTGGGCATAATATTTTGGTATTAGAGCCAAGTTAGAAACATTGGGAACCTAACTTACTATGTTATCACTAAAATTTTCCTTGTATGTGTAGATTCCTCCTGTCACTCATTAGGTGCGTAGACAAGGACGTGGTGGGAAACATACTCCCGTAGCTCACGAGCAGGTATGACCCAAGGTAGAGGATCATGGGGGAAGTAAAATTCCACCTCCTGAACAACCTCCTAATCCTAATAAACACTACTTCTAGCCTTTTAGAACTTGGCTAGACTTATTCTAGACCATATGCCTCTAGTGATTCAGCAGAGAGAGCAACATAACTTGGAAGGACGTGGGTCCTTCGCTAGAGAGAGGAGTAGGAGCCCACCTCCTAGGATTAGGGAGAATCTTTTTGAGTAGGGAGTAGGGTCCATTTGAGGACTAGGAGTTATTCCAAGGATGGAGGCTCAGAGGTATGATAGAGATCCACACATTGGGAGTCAAATCAAATAGTTGATGAGGCTCAAGCCACCTCTATTCATAGGAGAGGAAGATGGGGCCGGTGTAGAGGCTTGGCTTTTAAGCCTTGAGAGGTGTTTTAGGTTGCAAAAATATGGTAGCAACCTTAGAGCACATTTTATGATACTCCTTTTTAGAGACCAGGTATCCACTTGGTGGAGGCACGAGGAGTCCAAGGGATGCATAGACATTAATACCCTTACGCGGCAGTCTTTCCTTGAGCTTTTCAAAGCTCGATATATTTTGGAATAGTTCAGGAAACATCATATTGATGAGTTCCATGGTCTCCGACAATGGGGACTTTCATTAGCCCAATATGAGGGTAAGTTTCTCGATCTCCTACGTTATGTGGAATACATGGGGGACGAGAAGCTACAGGTTATAAGGTTTATCAAAGGATTGAATTCTATAATTTTAGATAGGGTATGCATGGTACCTTACGAGAACTTGAGGTTCATAGTGGATAGGGCCTTAGTGGCCAAAGAGATAGTTGGAGGACCATAGAATGCTAGGGATAGGTCTCAGAACCATAATCCTACACCTCAAGCTATAGGTAATCAGAGACCCTCATGGAAGGGTAATCAGAGGAACTCGTCAGGGAAATTTAGGGCCCCATAAGAGTATTAGCCAAAATAGTCTCAGTAGGACCAGAGGCCACTGGTGCCAAGCATGCCTCCAACGTAGACTCAACAGTCCTCTAGAGGCAAGTACAATGGGCCCTCTAGGGCTTGAGGATTGTAGTACTCTAGGCCTTTAGGTGTTCAAGTTGAATAACGTGGGCCATGTTACACTTTTGGTGCCATGGGTCACTTAGCTAGGGAATGCTCTCAGGGTGGTAGTCAACATGCGGTGATGTCAGAGTCTACAGTTCGGGATAGGGGAAAGTCCCACATGGTGTTTTTAGTGGTTGATATTCACCTAGCAGAATATCAGGCCATCATCTTTGAGGCCGCAAGAGGATTCAGATGACTAGTTTTCTATGGAGTCCATATGTATTATGACTTGATAAATCCTTGCACTTTAAGGAAGGGAACTGGACCAGGTTAGGGTCCAGTGAGATTGCTATGATGAGGTTACAATCCCTTGAGAGGATATAGCACAGATGGTATTATAGTACCCTCACCTCTTCGATGAACTCTAGTAGTTCATGCCTAGAGGGGGTAGATGTGAGACCTACCTCAGACAGTCCTTGTTTTACTGCTTTATTTTTCCATGCTTTCAGTGATATTATGCTTAGACATGCCTTAAATTTTGTGACTCTTATGTATTTTTTGGATCTGTTTAATCCTATTTTATATATTTTATACCTGATTATGTAATCAGGGTACACTCGAGATACTATATGTTTTGATTAAGTTTTAAGTTTATGATGATGTCATATATGAGAATAAATGTGTGGATATATAGTGATGGAATTTGGTTTAGGAAATCGATGAGATTTTTATTTAAGTTTGAATTCAGATATAGTTATATATAATAAATTATTGATGTCATATTTTTCTTTCATATCATGTTGTTTTAGACCTACTAATGTGTGTAATGAGTATGCAGGGATAGTTGACCATGAATCTAAATCGGGGACTTAATATTGAAACCTATCTGAAATTCAGTGCATTCCAAGGTCCTATTTATATTAAAAAAAATATGGACCTCATTTTATATGTGGTTTATTCATAAATGTGGTTTGCATGTGTGTATTTAAATTAGTTAATGTTAATATGAATAAGCCATGTCATTTGTTTTAATTTATTGTGCCAATTTTGGCAATGGTTACAATTTGAGGTTGACATGGCTAGTAAAGGAAACCTTGGTTAGGTGTAGGGTTAAATAAGGTTACCTATGTGTAGTACCCAAGCTTACCCAAGGTCAGAAGATTTTAGATGGTCAACTTGACTTAGAAATTCGTGGGTTAACTTTAGGTGTAGTTTAAGAGGGTCTTTTGGGCTCCCAAAAGGTAATCAGGGTCATTTTTAGCTACCCAACTTGGTACGCTAGGGGTTAGGGGTCATTTTCAGTCATAAACGAGCCTCTAAACTCATTTATTGCTCCTCTAAAGTCTTATTTTTAGACTTGAGCGAATTTGAGGAGTTGTGTAACTTTGGTTAACCTCTCTCTTCTTCCCAATTTGCATTTAACTCCATTCATGGAGAATGAAGGAAAGTGAGAAGAGAAAGATGGTTAGGGTTACCTTACCTTTGGTTAGTCTTGGAGGTTTGCCTATTTAGTGAAGGTTTTAGGATGAGTTGGGTGTTCACCCCCTCTCTACCCTTAGAGACAGATTTAAGATTTGAAAGAGATTTTGGAGAAAGAGATTAAGAAGGATAGCTCATCACCAGTTTTCAACTCACCTTAGCTTGGATAAAGGTTGATCTTATTTAGAAGTAGATTTCATGGTTTCTTGATGTTCTTGAGCTTGAAACTCCATTAATGGAGTCCTATGTAAATTTTAAGTTATTTTCAAGTTGAGTTTTTGGAGCTTTATTTTGTTGTGTTTTATTTTGTGAATCACTTTGGATGGGATTATTCAAGGCACACTCACCCTTGGGAGGGTAGAGTAAACTTGGAGGGGTGGTGTAAATGACTCCAGTTTATTCTAGAGTCTCCCATATATAGAGGGAAAGATGTGGGGTTTCATGATACCCATGATGCAAAGTATGGTCTGAGTTTTCTATATTGTATACTTGGCTTTCTCCTACTGTGATGTCTATGAATACCCCTATTTTCAGGAAGCCTCTTGGAGAGACCTTCCTTGTGTTCTACTATGTGTTGGAAAGTTTTAAAGTGGGTTGTTTATATATTTTTGTTTTATGTGAGTTTTGTGAGTTCCTGTTTGTATCCCGTTCCAAATTGGATCCCCAAGCTTGGGGGTGACCTTGTAAATGTCTAGGTTGGGAGGTGAGCTTCTATGGTCTACCTCATCCAAGATGTTTTTAATTGATCGAATAAGACTATAAATTACCCTATTGTGGAAGATGGTCACCACTAGAAAATATGGCTTTTGTGATCTTCGTAGTGCAAAAATTTCTTTTATTGTCAAAGTTGTATTAAGGCATGAATAAATTTGTAACCTTGTATATTTTATTTCTTTAATATTTTATCCTTAGCTTGATATGAAAACCCATTGGGGAAATGTAATCATATTGTTTTTGTAAATGAGAGGGAATTTTGAGTATCTACACTTTGTAAGTTTCAATATACCTTTTGAGAAATAAAATAAAATTTAGGCTTTCAATTTTAGGTGGTCAAGTTCTAATCTAAATTTGAAGGCAACAATTTGCTTAAAGAGGAAATAGAGTGGTTCTACTAGTGAATATTATCTCACTTTAAATGGTTATGCACTATCATGTTAATAGTTAAACTTGACATAATCTTTTTTGTCAAATGTTATATTTGAATTTAAATAGAATTTCTCTTATAAAATTAGGTGGAACTTTAAATTTTAAATTATTAAAGTAAGTGGAAGATTAAATTTTAAATTATTTTAAATTTTAATATTTACATTATAAAAAGTTTGAAATTAAAAATTCTTTCCACCAACATGTGTGCAATAAAATATGGATCCATTTTATGATATAATTCTTTTTTTAAAAGACCCTATGTGTCCACTATTTTGACACAGAGCCTTTTTTTTATATCAGTCATATTTTATCTTATTTTTATTTTTGGTCCTTATATATATATATATATTGAAGCGTTGTTTATATTTTATGCTCGGGTGGTTGCATTTTTTTATGGACCGGGTGGGAGGGCCGAAGCCCTTCCCAAACCACGACCTTCTTTAAAGTGGGGTTGTGTGGAAAAGCCACTACAGTGGGGCAGTGCAGGCTCAACCGCGCTGCCCACTGTGCTCAGAGGCTCTGTCGCCGCCGCCGACTCCTCTCCACCACGTCTCTTATGTCCTGCACTTAGTGCTTCTTGTGGCCTCCAAACCCTTTTACCCACCACCTAATTTCTCTGAAATCCATAAGGATTTAGGGCATGGGGGAAAGATTAAAATATGCTTTTTTTTATTTAATGTTTTTTTTTTAAATTTTAAAAGGATAGGGCATAGAAATTTTATTACTTAGTGTTAAGTTTGTTTGATTTGATTTGATAGTTTAGTTTTAGGGGAAGATTATATAATACTGAAATATAATTTCATATGAGGTAGAATTGGGCTTTTATTAATTCCTAGATTTGATTTAAAATTTTAGTGAATTTGTCGAATGTAAATAGATTTTATTCTATTTTAATTTAAAATGTTTTTTAATAAATAAGCTTTACCTTGGATAGAGTAGATTGTCTTATGCATTTTAGTTTGTTTAAATTAAGTTAGAATTAATTTAATTAGTTTTAGATAGATTATCATTTTTATAAATTTATATACTTTAAATGTAATAGCTTCTTTTAATGTAAGTTATTAGATTATTGGTTGTGTTTATTGGTTAATTAAGTTGTATTGTGCTAGATTTAATATGAAATTTTAATAATATCCATTTACTAATTTCCAAGATGTTATTGTCCTAATTTCTTCTAGAGAGTTTTAAACATATTCAACCTAGAAGCAAACATTATCATATTAAGTTTATTTTAATTAGGATTTTATTTTATTATTAGGGGAAATATTAGGATTAGTATTTTCTTTTTGTTGATGTTTTTAGCATGGTTCAATTAATTAACCATTGATTTAACTTAAACTGTTAAACGTGTTTTGTCGATTAGTGGGTTTAGATCACCCCTATCATCGTGATGGATCTTATTAAATGTATTATCACTTCCTTTGATTGGTTACGTGCAAGACTGACTTTTGGTCAACCATGGTCAAACTTCATCTGATCATCTTGATTTTTGCACCAGGTGTTCCCTGTACCCACTAAACTCTATGATTTTAGTTTATTACCTTTGAGAGATGGTTGACTTTTAGGTCAACCTAGCTTGACTTTTGGGTCAACTATCTCAGTTTGCATGCGTGAGCCTCCCTTAGGGCTTGGAGGGCCCTAGTAACTTCCTTTCATAGATTTTGAAGAATAGTTGACTTTTGGTCAACTACCTCGGTTTGCATGTGGATTGAAGCATGTATCTTAGGGATCTCTGTAGGATAGTTTTGTAAGCTATCCTACCTCATATGACCTTTCTATTTTCTATTTTTCTTTTGCACCATTTTTCTTGCAAGTGTTACTCTTGAAGTAGTGTACCCTTCCTTTAGCGCATTTTAACAATTTTTATTGGTGTGTTTTTGCCCAACTTTTGGGCATGACAATTTTTCAGACTCTATGTGCTCTGATATGTGTTACCTCAATATTAAACTGTAATACTACTCAGATCTAATTTGTTGTAGCTGAATTTCTTCTTAGTGCTCTCTGCTCTTCTTTCTATTCTTCAAATAATTCCTTTTACTTTCACTATCAATATCAGCCTCATCTTTGTATCATCATCATTCTTCTCTATAAATCATCCATTATATATAAGAGTTTATGCCTCTTAATCTTATGTGTTATGTTGTTGTAAATCATTCTTAACCATTAGATATTCTTTTCCACTCGGTGACCATGTCTCTTTTACCTTGTTACTTGTTGTTTTTCTTTCTAGTTGCAAAATTTCTTTTTACCTCTTGATTTATGCCATAGATCTTCACTCTAATTTTTTTGAATTGTAGATCATGTAACAACTGTTATAAATTCTTGCAGCAATTTAATAATGTTGTGATAAAGAATTAAATATGATCTTATAGCATTTTTTATTTACTGTCTAACTCGGTTGAGTAATTCCTTCAACTTGGTTATAAGAACTTTAGTACTTGGTGATTATCCACTCAGTGTCCTTTAAAACTCGGTAATTGTAGATGCTCGGTACCCAGTCTTTGATTCTTTTGCACTTATACAAACTTCTCTCTTATGTATGACTTCATCGACTGGCTCAGTGTAACTTTCTGACTAGTTAATTATATGATTAAATCCTTTCACCGACTAGTTCTTATTGACTCTATGACTTTGACAAAAAATAATGCCAATAAAATATATCTTATAGAGATAATAGTGAAGCAGGAATATCTTGCACTTCTACAACTAAAGCTAAAGATCCTTTAGCTAAAATTCCTTAAACTTACGCTAAGGTGAAGATAAAATAGAGAAAACCAATAGCTAGTGAAGTCAAGTCTAAAGTGGAATCAACAAGGAGGAAAAGTCAAATCAGTCCTACTGCAAAGAAAACTTACAAGAGGAAGATAAAACCCACAGAGGAGAAGGATGTTCAGAAGGAAACTGAAGAGGATGAGGAAGAAAGGAAAAAATAAGACAAGGATGCCTCTGAAATGAAAAAGAGTGGCGAGACAAAGAAGGCCCCTTATATTAATGATATTGCAAAAGGTATTGTGGATAATGGTAGACTAGCTACAGTTGGCAGGCCATACACTTTGGGTTTTGATCAAGACAAGAATAAGTTAGAGGACGAAATTTTGTATCATTTTCACAAATTGTGTAGAGCACCTTTAGATATCCATTCTTGCATTCCTAATGAACTATATCATTTGATTGATGCTAGATGGAGTGCTGCATTGTAGTTAGACATAGAAATTATGGAAAGAGTACTAATCTGAGTGTAACCTGAACTATGTGCTAAAGATGCTAAGATAATGATTGATGCTCAAAAGAATAAATTAAAAATAAAGAGCAGAGTAGCTAGACTTCTAATTGATGACACACATAATGTCCATATTAAGATTATTGAGACTTGGAAGAAGCTATTGAAGAAAGGAGGTAGTAGTTCAAGAAGAGAAAGTTCAAGCAGAATCCAATGAACCTATGCAGGGAGATGACAATTTTTCTATAGATCAGGTGTAATGCCCCTCCAGGGAACCAAGGAGAACTAACCTAAACATGTCACTAAGTTAATAAGATAAATTTTTTTAAATATTTACAAACATTAATGTTGACAATGCAGAAGCAATACAATGAAGACACATGACATACACATAAATACAACTCAACAAAGATAACAATTCTTTAGGGTTCCTTGATGTAGAATTACCTAAGAAAAATAATCTATGAAGTACAACTATAAATACTAACATAAAGGATACATCAAGTGAATCCAATAATATACATCTCATATAATAAATCCACATATACAACTGATACCCAAGGTATGCATACATGAATTAACATCCACTGTACAAGTCACAGGGTATGCAATAATACATAACAATACAATACAATACAATACATCCTCCAAAGGATGTCAACCAATATCCACATATGGTACAAGTATACAACTCAATAAATAGAACAAGTCTCCAAAAGACTAAGAAGATAGTGTACGCCTCTCTCTCCGGATTCCCATAGCTTTCCAAGGGTGGGGGTTAGTAGCAAAGGTTCACAAGTGAATGCAAATTAAGTACGCAATGACTACTAAATGAATAACAGAAACATGAGCAATAAAATGTACAAACAAGAGAAAGGAAGACAAATGAATGCAAACCCTTTGATGCTTGAAGCTTCTATTGTTTCTCTCTACTCCTTCCGAAACACTATTCTTGATGCTCAGTATTGGCGGGGCAGCGTCTATGACTTGAGAAGCGCTGAGAATTTGATATTTGAAATGTGTGTGTGATCACAAGATGGCTTGAATGCTAGAACAAAACTGACGGAGTAAAGGTGCACGAGAGCTTGAAATCCTGGATCCTTCAAATGGTTATGAAGGATTTATTATATAGGAATTGGTGATAAAATGAATAGTTGAGATCAATCCCAGAGATGGGAAGGTGAACGGTTGAGATCAAAAGGAACTAGAGAGATCCTCAGTAAACTCCACCTCTTTATTTGGTTAAGAGGAGATATAGTTTGATTAACTGAGGAATTATGAGTTACCTTTTTGAACTGAAGAGGTGGGTGAAGTTACCCATGTGGACTGGAGAGATGGGTGGAGTAACCCATGTGATGTAATTGGAGTTATCTCTTTGAAGATAAATAAATATTTAATTCATTTATTTAATAATTGTTTTCAACATGTGAGATAATTGAATTCTTTTTAATTAAGAATTGCTTTATTTGATGAAATTAAATTAATTTAATTGAAATTAATTTAATGGGAAGAATTTAATTAGGAAGTTTAAATATTTGATTTAAACAATAGGAAATTGAGTTTAATTAATTAAATAATGATAATTAATCAATTAAAACTTAATTAATTAAATAAAATTAATTATTTAATTAATTTTGTGAATTGGATTAGATGATTTGAGAAATGAATTTAGAAGAAAATAGGTGATTAATTAATGATTAAAAAACCATTAATTAATAGATGAAAATTAGTGTTTTTAATGTAAAGTCGCAAGCCTATCCATTTTAGGGTGTCTAAATTTTCCCCTCTTTGATGCGATATGACTTGTCACAGTGTGTCAAAGAATCTTTGATTTTGATTCTGCCCCAGCTTGCCCCAGTGATAACAAGTGGACTATATGCCCCCTCAACAAATTAAGCATAGAAAATGCGTCAGATGAGCATTAATTTGTTGAAAAATTGAATCACTATATGATGATGATGAATGCATTCCTATCTTAGTTATGATGTTATTGATGATGGATGCATTGATTATATGATCTACTATGCACATGTTTAAGATTTTTCTTATGCAATAAATGAATGCAATCTACCATGCACAAAAATTTTGAGTAATGCATGTGTTAGTTAGAAAGAAGTTAGTTTGGATAGATGTGCTCTGAGATTGATCTTTATGGAATGGAATGATAGAATTTTTTTCTCTTTTTTGCATTTTGTGGATTGATATGATCTAATAGATAGGAAGAATGTCTCAAGTCGCTGCCCCTGTTCCAATAATTGTCATCATTGCATCTTTTTTTGTATTTTTTGATATTTCGGAAGAGCGTCGAATGATCCATGTCGCATACTACCTGGATGCCCCCACGACCTCTTGATAGTGGAAGGAGTAGAGAGATTGAATAGAAAGAGACCCATAGTGCACCCAAATATTGACCATCTGGATTCAATAATGCTCCCTATTTGAAAAGGAAGAGACACAAAAGCACCCAAATATTGACCATCTGGATACCGCTTGTCCTCTGAATTAATCTAAAACAAAGAAAACAAGATAGAACTCCTATGTCGCCAGAGTCCATCTGGATAACACACTGAGCTATTGATTTCTGAAAAGGGAAAGACAAGCAAACAAGATAGAACTCCTACACCCCTAGAGTCCATCTGGATAGCATCGTGATCTCTTGTTTGCAAACATAAAGGGAAAGAGCATAGAAACCAAGATAGAACTCCAAAACAACTCAGAGTCCATCTGGATATTGCTGCAAGCTCTTGATTTCTATAAAGAAAACAAGTAAGCTAAAAGAGAATGAATGTCTAATTCTTTCCCAGGTTTAGTCTCAGATCATGGAACTACGTGGCTGCCAGATAAGTGACAGCGCCTACCGCATTTATCCTTAATCCTCATGGCCCTAAAATCAAAATGAACATTCAACAGACAAAAATCAAAGAAAATAAGTCATGATCTATCATAGCTACTCTCCTCACATGGTGGATCCTGGAGTAGCTTAAGAACGTAACCCCAAAGTATAGACTGACATCTGATAGACTTGACTGACCTAGTCAACATTTTTGCTTGGTTCTCCGATGTAGTGGATCTCTTGATTGGTCAACTCTTTGGATAGGCTTGTTTTGCTTGTTTTTATTGATCATGTTGGCAGCTGATTAAGCTGTGTCAGATGGGCCAAATGCATGTTCGCAAAGCTCATGATTGTGACAGTTTGCTTTGATAGATTGAATTGTTCTGATTGTATTGGCAGCTGATCAAGCTGTGTCAGATGTGCCCCATGCTTGGTCGCAAAGCTCATGATTGTGACAGTAGTGTTTTGATAGAATTGAATTGTTCTGATCGTATTGGCAGCTGATCAAGCTGTGTTAGATGTGCCCTGTGCTTGGTCGCAAAGCTCATGATTGTGACAATTTGTTTGATAGATTTTGAAATGACCAAGTTGGCAGCTGATCAAGCTGTGTCAAATGGGCTCGATGCTGATTTGCAAAGCTGATGATTGTGACAATTGATTGAATGGGCGTGCTTGCCCCTTTCTATTTTGATAATCGAGTTGGTTTTATTGCTTGGGATTTTGTAAGTTTTTGAATGTTTTTGATGAAGATTGATTTTTCTCTTGATTTTTTGATGAGTTTTTCAATTTTTAGGATTTTTTGAACCTTTGGAATTGCCCCTAGTCTGGTGGACCAATAAGTAACCATGGGTAAGTGCTTTTTTCTCATGTTAGATTTGTGCTAGTGGATATAGCGTTGGATAGTCAACTTGCCATTTGACATGTGCTCAAGCTTTTGGAGCTCATTGATGGTGAAGCTGGTTTTGAACACATGGCGCCTGTTTGCCAGGTTTTCACCAAGGTACCTACTCAATAGCGCCTGATTGCCAGGTTTTCACTGAGAGAGCGATGTTGTTTTCTCTTTACTTTTTTGCTTTTTTGGTTGTCAGCAAGGCGCCTAATTGCTAGGTTTTCACCAAGGTAACTTTTATATTTTTATGATTTTTTTGGTATTTTTAGATATGTAGATAAATGCCTTAACCATAGAGACCTTTAAGGGTAACCTCTTCAGGTGCATGCTGTTGATGTAACCGGGGAGTTGATCTCCTTCTGGTGTTGCTAGTATGAATGCCCCACTTTGGGTAGAGCTGATAATGACACATGGTCCTAACCAGTTAGGCCCAAATTTCCCAGGTTTGACCCATTTTGTTTGATTCTTTTTGATTCTCCATGAGGACAAGGTCTCCTACCTCAAATGTTTGTGGCTTTACCTT
The DNA here is from genome assembly GCA_018584345.1 of Thuja plicata. NCBI lineage: Eukaryota > Viridiplantae > Streptophyta > Pinopsida > Cupressales > Cupressaceae > Thuja > Thuja plicata. The sequence continues at coordinate 580,711 of MU224408.1, read as the reverse complement.
TTTGTGGTAGTTCCTTCTAAGGTGATTCTGATAGCCTTGTAAGTGGTCGAAAGCATGTTGGCTTCTTTCATCTAGCAACTCTAGTTCACTGAGCCTTGCTACTCTATAGTCTTCATCAGAAACCAGGTTCTTCAATGATATCCTTAGGGATGGGATTTCCATTTCAAGGGGTAATACCACCTCTATTCCATAGACTAGGGAGAAAGGAGTTGCCCTCGTTGGTGTTCTCACACTAGTTCTGTGTGCCCATAATGCAGGACTAAGCTGTAGATGCCAGTCTCTCCCTGAGTCGTTCACTATTTTCTTCAGGATCTTCAAGATTGTTTTATTTGTAGCTTCGACTTTCCCATTACCTTGAGGGTAGTAAAATGAGGAGAAACCTTGTTTGATACAAAACTATTCACATAGGTCTTCAACATCCTTGTTTTGGAAAGGGGTACCATGATCTGTCAACATTGTTTGGGGGATCCTGTATCGACAGATAATGTGATTAAGCATGAACATTGCTATCTATTTTCCTATGATGTAGGTGAGGGGGATTTCTTCCACCCACTTTGTGAAGTACTCTATTGCTGTGATGATGTACTTGTGTCCATTTGCTGAAGAAGGTGTTATCTTGCCCACTAGGTCAAATCCCCACATTGAAAATGGTAATGGTGATGCGATGGGATTCAATTCCTAGGATGGTGCATGGATGAGGTCTCCATGAATTTGACACTTTTTACACCTTTGAACATGCTTATGTGCATCTGTCTCTATTGTTGGCCAATAGTATCCCATGCAGATTATTTTTTTAGCTAAGCTGTTGCCACCTTCGTGGGTTCCACATATTCCTTCATGTACATCATACAAAGCTTTCTGGGATTCCATGGAAGTGAGACAACGTAATAATGTTCCATCAAGGCTTCATCTATATAGGGTAGTGGAGAGGATTGTATTCCTAGAGGCTTGTTGTATGAGGGCTTTTCTTTGGTTTCTAGATAGCTTTGTTGGTAAGACATTGTTTTGGAGATAACTATAGACTTCTTGGTACCATGGGGATTCAGGACCAACAAGGAAACACACTGATTCTATGATAGATGCTTGATGTGATGGCACCAAGATTTGTTCCACTAGAAACTCAAATTTGGTATCATTGCCTAGCATATCAATCAGTGATGCTATGGTAGCCATTGCATCTGCCGCTTTGTTCTGTGCTCTTGGGAGTTGCTCAAAGAGAATATAATGAAACTTGGTGCGTAGTTGTTCCATCTGTGCTCTGTAAGGTATGAGCTTCTCATCCTTGGTCATGTAATCATTGTTAACTTGGCTGATGACCAACTACGAATCGCCAAAGACTTTCAGGTTCTTGATTCTCCATTGGATGGCTATCTTTAGACCGATGACCAATGCTTCGTATTCTACTATGTTGTTGGTGCATTGGAAGTTGAGTCTAAAAGACTTTGGTATTGTATCATTATCTGGGGTGATAAGTACTATCCCTGCCCCCACTCCATGGTTTGTACATAAGCCATCAAAATATAGTTGCCATATCTCAATCACTAGTTGAAGTGTTATGATAGATTCATCAGGAAAGTCAGAGATAATTGGCTGGTGGTCTTGAATTGGTGCTTCTGCTAGTTGATCAACGATCACTTGTCCTTTGATATCTTTTCTGTCTATATATTCAATGTCAAACTCGCTTAAGATCATTACCCATTTTTCCAGTCTTCCAGTGAGCGCTGCTTTGCTTAATAGGTATTTGAGAGGATCAATATGTGCAACCAATTTTGTCTGATGACTCAACATGTAGTGTCTTAGCTTTTGAGAACCAAACACAACTGCCAGGCATGACTTCTCTATTGGTGTGTAGTTTAGCTCATATCCAACCAACGTTTGGCTTAGATAGTATACGGCCCTCTCCTTCCTTGCATCATCATGTTGTGCCAAAAGGACCCCTAATGCTAATTCTGTTGCTGAAATGTATAGTAACAATGGTCTCCCTTGCACTGGTGGTACCAATATAGGAGTTTTAAAAAGGTAGTCTTTGAATATCTAAAATGCTTGCTCACATTGTTCTGTCTATATGAACTTGAAATCTTTATGTAATAGATGTTGGAATGGATGGCACTTGTCTGCTAGTTGAGCTATGAAGCATCTTATTGATTGGAGCCTTCCTTGTAACCCCCGTAGTTGTCTCAGGTTCGATGGTGGAGGCATGTCCAATATTGCCTTGACCTTTGCTAGATCCACTTCAATTCCTCTATGTGATACTATGAACCCTAGTAATTTTCCCGCTGTGACACTGAATGCATACTTTTTTGGATTTAGTCAGACTTTGAATTCCTCCATTCTATCAAAGACAGGTCCGAAGAATTTTAGATGATCCTTTTGAAGTATGGATTTTTCTAGTATGTCATCGACATAAACTTCCATTGTCTTATGGATGAGATCATCGAATATAGTGGTCATGGCCCTTTGATATGTTGCTCTGGCATTCTTTAAACCGAACGACATGACATTCCAACCATAAGTTCCCCAAGAACATGTGAAAGATATTTTGTGTTGGTCTTCTGGTGCTATCCTTATCTGGTTGTATCCTGAAAAGCCATCCATCAATGATAGCATTTTGTTCCCTACAGTTAGGTCCACTATCATGTCGATGTTTGGTAAAGGAAAGTCATCCTTGGGACATGCTATGTTGAGATCTCGAAAATCTGTACAAATTTGTATTTGTCCACTGTGCTTCGTAACCGGTACCAGATTTGACATCCATTCCGCATATGGTATAGGTCTAATGAATTTAGCATTCAGGAGCTTCTTTAGTTCTGCTTTGACTAATAATGCAACATGAGGATGCATCTTTCTTAGTTTCTATTTGACAGGTTTTGCATTTGGCAACAATAGGAGATAGTGTAGTGCCAACTCTGGATCTAATCCTGGCATATCTGAGTAAGACCATGCAAAATTGATCATTCTCTCTTTGAAGAAACCGATGAACTATTCTCTTTCCTCAGAAGTGAGAGATAGTTCCAAATGGATGTTCTTTGGGTTCTTGTCATCCCCCAAGTTGATTTCTTGTGTCTCCTTTTCTAGTAGTGCTGATCTCTCCTCTGTTAAGGGGAGGAGTTCGCTCTTTCCATCTTCTAGCGCCTCTATGAGGTTTTCGCTAGAAGATACATCTTCTTTTAGCTTTTTATCTTTTTGTTCTTTTTTCTTTTGTGGACTGGAAAGAGGAGCTACCTCCCCGAAGTATGCTGCTCTGTCTAGGTTGATAGAGAATCCTGCCTTGTGATCTCCTGATGGAATGCCTTCTCTTAGTCCCATAAAATGAGCTATTGCTTCATCATTTTCAAAGACATCAAGATCAGGTGGTCCTTGTTGATCCCACTCTATAAGTTCAGGGTGTACGAGACAGACACTTTCACTACTGTAGGACTTAGGTTGACCGAATGGGACTGTAGATATGGTTCCTACGAAATTGGACTATGATAAGGACGCACCACTTGAGGCATGATGAATGATATGTTTGTCTATAAAAGGTTGTTCGGTAATGGTCAGTTGTTCAAACAGGTCTACTAGGTTTATGATAATATCGACTTGACGGAACAAGTAAGGGATTGATGGTTCAGAGTTGTGGAGGGATTGTAACTCATACTCATTGGAGTCAGTCTTGAAGGAATGTTCATCTGATGTCTCACTTCCTTGGGTATCGTTGATTGCTAAGTTTAGGTTTATTTGGGATTGTGTGGATCCCTCTTCAGGGGGCAACAACTGTGCTAATATGTTGCTTATTAGGACATGCTCAGTGTTGTTCCCCCGGTGCATCTGTGCTATTTGTGTGTGATTAACTTGGATGTCTTGAACCACAGGGCTAGTGCTTTGTTGTCCATAGCCCAAACCTCTAGTGTTTCTTTGGGTTGGTGGGATAGGCAATTCATATATGCCCTGTTGCCTTGCCCCCAATCCGGTTGTACCATCATACCCAAACCTTTGTATCATTGTGTAATCATTACCGTAGTTTGCCAAAGGTAAGGGTGGCTGGATTATCTCAGGAGTGTCTCTGTATAACCATGCATTAATGTCTTTCTCAAAAGGATTCTCTTCCACTTTGTCCCCCCATCGGACAAAGGTTGTTGGTGGACATCTAAAAAATACTGGTTGTTGAGTTTCTGTTGCTATGATAGGTGGTGGCATACCATGATTTCTGGGACTTAAAGGCATGTGCGTGATTGTGAAGGCCTCTTCATATTTATATTCACCACATCCTTTATTCGTGATGGATATCTTACTTTCTTTCTCCGTGATATCTTTAAGGTCTATTTTTGAACTGGATGAGGTATCGGTATCTTGTTGAATGACTATTTTACCTGCTGCTCATTTGACCTCCTTGGGATTTGATTCTGAAGAGGATGGGATACTTGCATCCTAGTTTGATGGTACTTGGTTATCAGTTCTGATTTGAACCGCATTGCAATATTGGAAGGGATTGGGATCTCCTTCTATGATAATCTCCTCCCCTTGGTGAGGGAATTTGATGCATTGATGGTATGTTGATGGAACAACTTGCATTTCATGTATCCACGCTCTCCCTAGTAACATGTTGTATCCCAATTCAAGGTCTAAAATTTGGAAGGGTGTGTTTTTGACCACAGGACCAATGCGAATAGGTAGAATTATAATACCTTTAGAGGATCTTTCCTCTTCATCATATGCTCTGATATTTATCCTTCGAGTGACATCAATGCTTGATTTAGAATAGCCCAGTTGCTTGATTAATTTTAGAGTACAAATGTTTAAACCAGCTCCACCATCAACAAGGACTCTACGTACAACGCTTTTGTGGATTTGGACAAGTAAGTGAAGCGGATCATTGTGCAAGGGTTTATGCGGTGGCACATCACGGTTTATGAATGTGGCATGTTTGTTTGCTGCTATATGATTGACCATGTTTTGAAAGATTTATGGTGTTATGTCCCTTGGGACTGCTGCATTTTGGAGTGCTTGGTCAAGTGCTATTTTATGTTGCAGAGATATGTGCAAAAGGTCAAACATGGATATCTAGGCAGATGTGCACTTTAGTTGGTCCACTATGCTTGTTTATGGATATGAGTTAGCTATAGGATTTTTTGATGTAGTAACTGTGGATGGTACTCCTTGCAAGACAACCCTAGCATGACAAGTAGTTACAGCGCAATTGTTTCCTTGGTCCCTGATGGTGATTACGGCCACATGATTATCTGAAGGATTTAGGCTATTTATGGTATTATCGCTATTGGCATACGTATAGTTAACTTTATTGGTTTGTCCACCAAACCCAGAGGCTTTTCTCTTGTTGTGATCATGGAAGGTATCATTAAAAATGGTGTGATCAGTTGTGCCTTTAGCTTGAGTGTTTGTCACATCAATAATCCCTGTGTCAATGAGATCGTGGATAGCATGTTTCAATCGGTAGCAGTTGGCTGTTTTGTGCCCCTTGACCCGATGAAACTCACAAAAGTCTTTGTCATTGTACCACCTTGGTTTGATTTCCTCTTGTTTGAAGTCTCTGATTGGTGGGAGAGTGATGGTGTTTGATTGTATCAGCTTACGTAAAGCGGATTCTATTGGCTCTCCCAATGGTGTGAAATCTTTTTGTTGGAATTGGAACCGTGGTTTGCGTTGACTCTGTTGTTGATTGTTAGACATAGTGGCTGCTTGCACAGGGGGAGGTTTATTCTGGACATATGCTTGTTGAGTTGGCCCTGTGGGGTTTTGGTTTACCATAGGTGCGCCTTGCGGTGATACCTTGGGTTGCGCATAGTTGACAGTTTTTACATCAATGACACCATCACTAGTGACATTCTTGTTTTTGTTCCACCATTTTGCCTTTTCTATCGCATTCTTATTTGTATTTGTTTGTGTAGGGTCTGCAAGGATTCCTCTTTTGACAAAGTTCTGCTCACACCAAACTCCTCTTTCGATGAGATGTGTGAAGTTGGGTGCCAACTGTAGTTCTGTTGTGAAGGACATATCTGGGATCAGACTATCGACAAACATGACTATTAAGTCTTGTTCGGGCATGTCATATGTAATACGGTTTTCCATGTTCCTCCATCTCTATAGAAATTTCACAAAGGACTCTCCATATTTTTTGTTTTATGTCACAAAGGTCCTTGATGCTGACCTTGCGTTCGATGTTATGATGGAGATGTGCAATGAACTTTTTAGCCAATTCTCCCCAAGACTGAATGCCATGAGGTAGATGTGAGAACCATTCCATTATTGGTCTGGCTAAACTTTGTGGGAACAACCTCATTAGATATGTCTCATCATGAGCTACTTCAAGGCAACTAGCAAAGAATTCTCCTATATGCTCAATGGGGTTAGTGCTGCCCCTATACTTGTCAAATTTTGGCACTGAGAAGTGGTTTGGGAATGGAGACATCTAAATTGAATGATCAAAGAGATATGGGTATAAATCCTCTACAGTATAGGATTTTGTTTGTCCCTAATTCTGCATATCCAACATTTGGGTTTGAAGGTTTTGCACTTGTTGTATTAGTATGTCCGTTTGATTTTGCAGCTGGTGCGTGTGGACATTCCTTTGCGCTATGGTTGGTATGAGGCTAGACCTCTGTGTTCCTTGAGTAGGAACATATGACTTCATCCTATGGACTTGGTATTGATTTCCTATTGAGTGATTTGTAACTGTAGGGACATGATTGGCCCAAGGGGGATTTGGAAGTGTTTGGTGTCATGACTGAAACTGGTTTTGATAATGGTGGGGTAGGTATTGCTACTGCTGAGGTATGGTTTGAAACTAGGGTTGCTGTTGCGGAGTTTATATGTGAGGAAACTAAAGCTGGGGTTGCTGTTGTGAAGGTTGAGTGTAAGGCAACTGAAGCTGGGGTTGCTATTGCAGAGGTTGGATCTGAGGCAACTGAAGCTGGGGTTGCTGTTGCGGAGGTTGGATGGGTGTTGGAAAAGGCAAAGATGTAGTTTTGGTTTGGCCTTGACTGAAGATAGGACCTGCAGAGGTGGATCCTTGTGGGCATGAACTATTGATCCCAAGGTTAGTGTGGACGGATTGCAGCAGCGACATAGTTTTAGAATAACTGGAGTTTGGTGGGATGGAAGGCATGCTAGTGATCATCGGTGCACTTGATTGCGAGTTTGTCATGCCTTGAGTAGATGATGTGCTAGCTTGGGTAGGGTCATTGGTTTGTTTGGACATAGTTTGTGGTGATGCAGGTAGAGTCAATGTTGGAAAGATCTGTGACACAACTGGTAATGTCTAAGGAGTAGTGTCTTGACCTGCGAGAGGGTTTTCGGGCCATATAGTTGATATGCTGAATTCAACGGGGAGTTTGACTCCTTTCTTTATTAGCATGGCCAAGTAACATTCAGGGTTCCTCTCTACAATAGCGTCAACTACTTTGGTGGAGTAGGCATCTTGTTCCACATCTTCAATCTCAGCTTCTATGATATCTTGGAAAAAAGCTACCCCACGGGGGGGCTCAATGAATAGGGTAGGACTAGTGTTCACGAAGGGATCATTCTCTTGCTCTATTTCCCAAGCGGGGAAATGGTTGATGTATGACTATCTATTTGGGCTCTAGCCATAGACCTTGTGTAAGTTCCTCCATGAGGTGTTTGAGACATAGTGTGGTCCAGGTTTTGTAACTAAAACAAGTGATATAAAGCAAACAGAGAAAAGGATCCTTTCTAAGACAAAGTCTGAGTTATGTTTTTGGACAAAGGTGATTCTAAGGATAGATGTTGATAATAACTTAATCTCAAAGTGGTGATAAAAGATAGGATTTGCCGACCTTTGTCTTGGACAAAGTCAATTTGAAAAAGATGATGATGTTTGAAAAGATGAGATCAAGATATTTCTAGTCTGAGCTTTTGAATCAACAATGTTTTAGACAGTAATCGTGCTTTACAGAGAAAGGGTAATCTTAACTGTTTTGAGATTCACACAATATTTTTTGCATTTTCCTGGGATAGAACCTAGTTTTGAACACCGAATGAAGAATTCTTTCAAGGTTTTCAGGTCAGAATAGGAATATAATATCTTTGGTCAAAATGTGGTACAATTTCATCGATTGCAGTAAAATGATTGGCTTGATATGCAAGATTTGTTGACTTTTGAAAACCCTAGAATTTTAACATGTTTGACTCATTTTGACAGTTTGAATATTTTTGTTTTGCATTTTCAGAAACTGATCAAAGAAACAAGCACAATAGACACTGTGTTTTGAAGTTTGAGATTGTGTATGTTCTACAACTTTTTCAAGTTGCAATGTTATCACGAGGTCTCAACAATGAACAATCAGATTAATCTAAGTCAAATTGGCTTCAGAATATGATGTTATAGGCCCAATTCTTGAATGTCTGTTAGCTCACACAGCTATTGTCACACTACTAGGACATGAAGGTCCACGTCGTAGGTGCCCATGTTTTTTCCATTTCCAGGTATTGTTGCCGTGGAGTGAAGATCTCTTTCACTACACAAATACCATGGGACACATATGTTGGGAATCTTGGGGGGAAATTCTACAACCCATTGCACTATAATAAAATATTTGTTCAGAGATAAAATGGGTTCGCCTCTAATTAATCGAGGTTGTAGTCAGAGTCCGTGGTGTCTCTCCAATCAGTTTGTACGTGCATGACTCACTTAAGAGCCTAGTTGATCATGCTGGCTCCTTAGGGATATTCACCTGATCTAGACTATCATCAACACGCCTCGCCCGAGCTTGGCTGTATAAGATGAAATTTTGGTTCACACCTTGTTTATATACTGGTCGAAAGGATTTCCCGATTTAAGGTCGTTGTCCAAGGAAGAAGCGCTTTCCCTAGATAGGCCTTTCTAAAAAAATAAAGGTTTTTAATCTAATAGTTTGTGCAAGTGCACCCAAAAATCAAGACACAAGGTTAATCGATTAAGCTCCAATTGTGAAATGTGAACTAAGATATAACACCATACAAGCATGAATGTCCAATTTTAAGCCCAGAAAAGTAGGTGTTGTTTGCTTGTCCAATTTTAAAGCACCAAACTGAAAGATTTTTTGCCTTTGTTCAATTTTAAGCCTCATGTCAATTTTAAGCCCAAATCTGAAATATGAGGTGTGATGTGTTTTACAAGCATTGTTCCTTTTAAGCCCAAATCGACAAATGAATTCCTTTTAGTTTGTGTTGTTTAAACTAGTTAGTACCGAAAGAGGATTATTTGCAAAATGAGTACTTTGAAAAAAATGAAATGGTGCTTACCAAAACTTACCCTCCTCTATCCTTGATGACTTTGATCCAATCCTGCACAGAAACCACAAAGAACGTCAATCAAAGAGTAGATGTGCAGAAGGCTTGGATCTGATATTTGCAATATTTTTTGCGATTGCAGCAATCTTCCTGCAATTGCGGTAAACTTCTGTCAATTGCGGTAATAAAACTTCAACTGCGGCAAAGTGCTATCGACTGCAGAAATTAAATTTTGATTGCGGCAGAATGTTGTCGATTGCGGCACGAATCAGACAAATGCAGAAAAATTATGGCAATTGTGGTAAAATCCTGATGAGTGCGGCATGGATTGGACAATTGTGGTAAAATACCAAAAGTCAGAGACAAGAAAATGGCTAGAAAGATTGCGAAAGCCTGCAATCAATTGCGGTATTAAACCAGTTGATTGTGGCACAGTCTGAGCGATTGCGGCAGAATACAAGCGATTATGAAATAGTACAAATGTCAAAGTAAAGTCTAATTTTTAAATTTATGACCATACGGCCGTGGTTGATCTGTTCATTTCTTCTTCTGCAAGAAATATTTAGGCTGTTTGATTCACGTCGGGTTCACAAAAATGTACGCCTCTCTCTCCGGATTCCCACAGCTTTCCAAGGGTGGGGGTTAGTAGCAAAGGTTCACAAGTGAATACAAATTAAGTACGCAATGACTACTAAATGAATAACAGAAATGTGAGCAATAAAATGTACAAACAAGAGAAAGGAAGACAAATGAATGCAAACCCTTCGATGCTTGAAGCTTCTATTATTTCTCTCTACTCCTTCCGAAA
>MU224408.1:516545-540684 GCA_018584345.1 Thuja plicata | reverse complement strand
ATATTACACATAATTATATATTGATATATATAAAGCCCTAAACATGTGTTTACTCATTCCTTCTCACATATTCAGATTCATGTTTACACAATGTATATATGCTTTTATCGACATTTAAATTAGATTACTATCTTTCAGCCAAGATACAGAGTGTTTGGCAATTTAGTTCCCCTTAAGGCTAGATGGACATCAGTTTTAGTATCGAGTAAAGGATTAAAGGATTGTTACTACTGAAACAGTATTCTACTAACATTGGCAGGTATCAATATTAAATTAGAATGGTAACCCAAACCACAGATTGTCTTCATAACTGGGAGAGGTATATATTTTTTACTATTTGTATTAATCCATTCTCCTAACATTAATTAACAATTTTTAAGCTACGATGTAATTGTTGTTGTCTCATTATTGGCTAACCTATGGCAGTGAAGATTCAGTGTATGATTTACAGGAAAGTTTAAACCTCGGGAGACACAAGTATTATTCTTGACAAAGATAAGAGGATAATGCATTCATAAATTTTCTATCTAATGTATAACTATTAGATCTTGTTTTTCAAAGTAAGCAATTCTCGAAAGCACTCGGGACATGGGTATGCCCATGAAGATCTGTACAAATCTCGATTCATAATCGAGTCGTGGGTATGCCTACGAAAATATTGTATTTATAAAAAATCTCGCTAATTGTCGAGTCGTGGGTATGCCCACGTAAATTTTGTATAAGGACATGACCTATGGTCCCAGGCTAGGCTGGAGGTTTTCTCTACCCCGCTCTTCCCTACCAGCTCCTGCAGCGAGCGGGGTCACTATGTAAAACAATTATTTATATTAATAAAATTTTCAGGGCTTCAGCCTTTTATCGATAAAAAAAAATAAAATAATAATATTAGCTATCATCTAAAAAGAAACCAAAAAAATAAAACAAATATAATAATAAACCTAATATTTATTAATTAAAAAAAAATTTAATTAATAAAACAAAATTAAATTTAAAAAAAACTTTATAAAAGAACAATTTTAATAAAAACAACTTTAAATATAAACTAAACTAAATATATAACAAAATAAAACTTAAACATACCGAGAATTGTCGGTCAACACATAAAAAGGGCTAAGTTGCTAATGTAATTCGACACCCGTCAGTAAGGAAGCAAAGTTATAAAGTTGTCTTGACACAACATCGATATCCGTCGGTGAAAGAAACAATGTTAATAGCCATCCTGAGCATCCAATCAACACTGAGAATGTTATTTGAGATTCTTCCTAACCAACTCCATCTTCATGACCCAATGAGTTATTGAGCATTTATGACAGACTTAGGTCAAAAGTCTATAAATACTCGATGGGATCACTTCATTCTGCACACGCGATTTGAGCAGAAAGAGAAGAGAAAAAATAGAGCAATATGAGAGCATTTAGCAAAGTGACCTTAACTCAATCTAATGTACTCCAAACATATCACTCACCAGCCACACGGATCGAAGTAAGTACCGAGTGCACCGAAGAACTTTGTTGTTATTTTTGGAAAAGCCCTAAATTTGAAACACGATGGCAACCACTTCAAGAATAGTAAAATTGAAGAATGATAAGAAGAATGTTGTTAAGATGATAAAGAATAGTACCTATGTGGAACCTAAATACAAGATATGCCCAGAGATCACATCACAACCTGATGAATCTGGCACATTTTCAAAAATTCCACCTAGGGTTTTACTGATAGAAGACGTAAGGTCCTACATTCACTGCAAGATCACTAAAATTGGTGATCTAGAGATAGATCAAGCTTACAAGAAGCTATGTGATACAAAAGGGAACCTAAAGGAAGAGCACAAACACTTATAGGTAAAAGGGATAAAAAATTCCCCATATTTCCTGAGTGTTTTCAAAACCAACTGGATTAGGTTAGTTCTGAGCAGAGTACACGACCAAAAGTTATGGTTGGATGAACCTAAGAAGATCACAAAGGATGTGTTACATGTTTTAACAGGTTACCCCATTACCAGAAAACCTAAGGCACACAAGCATCCCTCTCGGCTAGAAGTTGAAAAACTCACCAATGTTGTGTGGGATAACAGAGGACTTAAGGTGAATACCATCACCGACAAGGAACTGAGGTTCGGTGCATGTGTGATAGGTTAAAAAATATTCTAAACAAGAAGGCTAAACAACATAGCATCAACAACAGTAAGCAGATATTACAAGATAGTAATGAAGGGAATACATATGGATCAATGTGAGATCTTATTGAAGCAACTTGATGAGAATATGACAACAATCAGGTCTGCAAAGACAAACACATGTAAGTTTGATTCACTTATCATGTGTATATTCTTTTATTTTCAAGAAAACTTTCCTTCAGTTGGAAAAGTAAAGTGGGACACTATCAAGCTAGTCACTTTGTAGATTAAGGACCTTATCAAGTCACTAGGTGATAACTTTGATTCAGTGATGACTGAATACTTCCTTGACTTTAAGGAAATGATGATGGAAAGAGTGAGGATCCCTGAACAACTGATTGAAAAACATAGGGATGAATTATGTTTCATGGTGGATTTAGATTTCACTCACATTAAACTAGTTGTACCAAGGACAGCATGGTTAGCACCTCTTGACTATAAAATTAACATAGATCAATCTACAAATGCAATTGATGCATTGATGAATGAACCACTTGATAGTAAACAACCAATATTTGGGACATATGAAGAGGCCAATTCTAAGATAAAATCAAGCCTAGTAATCAAGAAGACTATCAACAAGAAAAACAAGATGGTGAAGAATCTTGAAAATATGTTGTCGGTCAATGAGCAGGAGAAAGAATGAATAGAGGAAATCAAGGAACTAGGTACCATCGATGAAGAGCAACATGAGCAAGAATTAGATTCTGAGGCCACTGAATTTGATACACCTCCACCTCCTACCAAGAAACCAAGAACCACAACAGCTCAGAGGACAAGAAGCCAAACTGTAAAAGATACTAAACCTCTCAAGAAAGGTCAATTGAGGACCTATAAGAGGAAGCAAAAAAGAGAGAAGAAAACAAAAAAACAAACACCTACCAAAAGGAGGAAAAGACTGGTCAGGACCAAAGCTGACATAGAAGATTCAAAAGAGGATGAGTCTAATGTAGAGAAGAAAATCTCAGCCCCTAGAACAACGGATGAAATTGTTGATTCAATTTCTACAACCGGTACAATGACTGATAGGAAAATTAGACAATGGGAAAAACTGGAGCCAGAGGACCAACATAAAATACAAGATGCAATAATTAGGGCAATGGTCAAGTACAAATATGTACCAGTTGATTTTATTAAAAAAATACCCAAAGAACTAGGTGATAGAATTTCACAATGGTCTTATGTTTTGCACACATAAAGGGAAGCAAGGGAAAGGGTACTTGTCACACTCATGCCTCCCAAATAAAAAATGGAAGAGATAAAAGAGATAATGAAAAAGCATTCAAATAAATTTGTGACAAAGATAAGAGCTTACAAAGTTCAAGAGGATAAATTTATAGAGCTATATAGAATGATAGATGTTAAATGGAGAAAAATCCTAAATCTACATACATAATCCACAAGTTGTGAGAATCAATTACTTCTCACCGACACAACTCATGTAGAGGAGAAAAAAGATAAAGTAAGTCCTAAGCACATTGCTTTGGATAATGTGGATATTAATGAGCCAATTGACTTATACAAAGTCATGGATGATCGTGACATTTAATACATCACACACTATGATTCTGATAAAGATCCACAAAAAAAAGATGATGTCATTTTCATTTCTCTTAAGGATAAAAACAAGCAACAAGAATTGGATACACAAGGAAATAAGAACATGGATTTTGCTGATGAGATATGGATAGACACTTCCATTATTGACATCACAGGACTGGACCCTACAAATCAAATACAAAAAGATGAAGATGTCACTACTCAACAAGATCAAACCAATGAGAAGGACACAATTCTAGATGCAACACAAGTGGGCACATAGAATAACATGCCAATATTGATGAAGGCTATCAATCTGCTAGAAGAAAATGAAGAGTCAAATACAATAGATACAAGCATACCATAGATGTATCAAATGATACAACTGTAGATCAAGTTGCAACCGATGATCAAAAAGAAAATTCTACTGATCTAAATAAATAAGAAGAACAATGAGTAGAAGAGGACAAGAAGAAGGAGAAGAGTGAAGAAGCAAATACAAAGGAACATGAGAAGAAAACAAAAGAGAAATCTGCAGAAACACCCAAGGTTGATGGAGAGATGTCCTCACCAAACTGACATGTGAACCCAGAGAATAAATCACAAGAAGTTTCATCTACAAAGACTTCATCGAGAACCTCAGAGAAAACAAATGAACTTGCAATGGTAGTTCATACATATGCCTCTACTAAAATCTCAAGCAAGAAGAAAAGAAAGAATAAGAATCCAGTCAATCTGGATGAAATTATTGAGATTAGAGTATGTGATCCTAGAACATTGGATCCTACTAAATTGACAAAGTATGCAAGACTTTGTGAAAGGAAAGCCATGCATAATAAGTTGAGAAATGCCACCAAGGAAGCAAAGGTACTTGAAGTTGCATGAGGAATCCTTCAACAAATTGTACCTAACACAGATATTGATCAAACATCCCCCATGCTTGATCAATTAGTGCTTCTCACTGATGCCATCACATCTTAGAACATAGATGCTAAGAAGGCTATGGAGGCTAGACTTGAAAAGAAGTATGAATTAAAGTTATCTGAGAAGATAAGCCAAGAAGTGGCACTACAAAAGGTGAAGCTTTCTAAACTGGTAAGCATAATAGACCCAATAATTTTAGAAGCTATAACCTTGATACAAAAATTGTGCACATTATATCAACTCACAAAGGAGTATACTGACAAGATAGCACAGAATGATGTTGATCTTCAAGCAAGTGCACAAGGTCTCACCAACACTGAAGAGGAAATAAAATTGCACAATGAATAGCTCAAGAAAGCTAGGAAGCTAAGACAAGATATACAATTTGCAGAAACTAAGCTCAGAGATGAGGTGAATGAGCTTCAAGCTCAACTCTTACCAACTATCACATTACTGCAACAACATATAATAGAGGCAAGAGCACTTATTGCCACCCTAGAAATATCTGTCCTAGATAGCATTTATTAAATGCATGCCTGAATTGAGCTAGAACACATGGCATTAGAACTCAAAGAAAGATGGGAGAAATTGATTGAAGATATAAAGAACACTCACTCCCACATTCTTGACACATTGTAAGTTACACATTTTTTCACATTTTTGACAACTTATAAGTTGTACATTTTTGCCATGATTATAAAAAAGGGGGAAATGATATGTATAGTCAATCAGTAAAAAGGGGAAATGAAAGGAGGAAATGATATGTACATTCAGTCATTTGAAAGAGGAAATAACAAAAAGGGGAATGCTATACCGATGCATATAGTTAGGGGGAGTCATATAATGACAAGGATATATACATGGTTTACATACTAAACACTTTACTATTATGCACATATTAGTTCTTGAAACTAATGTCAAAGGGGGAGATTGAAGACATTATATTTTTCCATTAGTATATGCAAGGAAAAACATGATAAACACCATCGGTTTATACTGCACTGACAAATAGGGCACAACACTACCTGACACCAAGGTTACCGATACTACCAAGTACAAAGCATCCTGAAAAACACTATTCAATGTTACCTGATGATAAAAAGGACAAAGGAACACCGATGAGTAACCAATAGTGCAACCTAACAAAATAATCAAGA
Organism: Thuja plicata; assembly: GCA_018584345.1. Lineage (NCBI taxonomy): Eukaryota > Viridiplantae > Streptophyta > Pinopsida > Cupressales > Cupressaceae > Thuja > Thuja plicata. Next base: position 534,888 of record MU224408.1, on the reverse strand, counting down.
GTGGAACCCAACAAATGAAGGGAACCCAAAAATTAGTTCAAAGAAGGAACACTGACAGACTTTCAGTTCACACCGATGATCAAGAACCGACAGTCAGTTGCATCCCACAAAAAGTGGATCTGACTTTCCATGTTAGATAAATCACTGAAGTTTTATATTTAGCTTCTTGATTTGTTTTAAATCCATTACGTGAGGAGAAAGTAATGTATTTATTATAGTTTTTATCATTTTAACTATTTTAAAACATGCAAACTAAAGGATCAAGGTCAAGTTGTACACCTTGGATCTAGAGTTAACATTGTAACAAATGAAATTAAAATAGGTCAAATACTTGTATAAATAGATGCTCAATAAATTGTGAACATGTTGTTCGATGATGATTGTAGCCACTAAGAGAATCTAAGGATCATACAAGAGAATTCATGCAAAAGCACAGACAAAGATCAAATCAATTATCAAGAACATAACATAGGCTACTGATGAGCAGCAAAAGGTATTAATCAATCACTATAGGTGATATTCATATACTATGAACTTTAATGAATCTGTAATAAGAAATTATAGATTGCATACAGTCAGGTCAAACATATTGTACACATTCTAACAAGTGGGGTACACTTAAGAAATCATTTCAAGGAAGGTGGACTTAACCATCCTATTGTAAATCTCTTAACCAAGTGCACACTTCATTAGTGTTGCTAAAACCTCTTAACAGAGTAGATCCTAACAGGTTTCCACATTAATACTCCTAACAGGGTAGATCATCATAAGTGATCAATTGTAAGCCTTTACCAGCTTCCTTCCATTCTGCAGATAGTGAAGTTTTGTGGGTGCCATCCCCACTGCAGTTTTTACTTCCTAACAGGAGTTTTCTATGATATCATATCTTGTGTTATGTGTCTATTACTTTCATGAATGTTTCATACAATTAATTTTATGAATTAATACTACATGCATAAGAAAGAACATCAAATATGGTCGGTAATACATTAAAGATTGATAACTAAAGATGAAAGGTGAAAAGTGTTAAAAGTTTTAGAGGTATTGATTCACCCCTCCTCTCTTAGTACTACTTCAAATTAATCCCAAAATTTATGCACTGCAGTTGGTCTGGCATTTTTAATGCTTTGACAACAGAATCCAAAGTTTGAAAAAACTTGGCATATGTATTTTGCATTTCATTTTGTAAAGTTGTATTGGGAGAAATGTTAGGGTTCTCTACTTCTAGTGATACCATGCTTGTGGTTATGGTTTTGTTCATGCTTCTTTGTGTTTCTGTGGTAATCTATAGTTCACCATTTATGAACCTAGGCTGGTATCTGTAGTATATTTGGAGTTTTATCTTTATCCTTGTTTGCAAAAAATGAGTGATACACTCATGTTGATCATGAAGCTCAAACTACAACTGGAGGTGATCATTTTGTAAAGGGCTCAGGTTCTTAATGGGACTAGAGTCATTTTTTAACTTTTGGGTCATTTCACGACATAAGGTATGGTGTTGTTCATGCATCTTCATAAGTTTCTTTCAGTTGAACTCAACCTCCACTGCAACTCTACTTTTGGATTTTGCATGCCATAACACATGGCATTTTTATTGTACATTTTCTTGGGCGACATTTGGTATTTGGGTGTATACTCAAACTAGAGTTTCATGCTATCTTTATTTGAACTCAAGCCCCTCATTATTTATGAAACTTTGAGTGAGAAGAGCTCGGGCTCTCTCCACTGTCGCGGCCTCCACTTGATCTTGAGACTTTGCATGCCATAAAATCCTAAGAACTCTGGTTCTCTATTGTTTCCACCATGGCTGTACTTTGGAACTTGGAGTCTATTTCCATGAAACATGGTGTTGTTCATGCATCTTTTCTTGAACTCTGGCTCCACCGCGAATTTGACATGCAACTTATAGATAAGTTACTTTCTTTTGCTATGTTAACATGTTGTTTGAACGTTTTGTTTGTTCTACATAATTTATGCATACTCGAGCTTACTTTAGTTGTTGTTTATTACTTCCACCATGCTTTTTGTAAATGATCTTGGGGTTTAGTTGATCTGGGTATCCAATTTTAATAGAAAATAATTCTGGGTTTTTGTCTTTATCTCCTGTTGACTCCACCATGCATGTTGTAAATGATAGCTCCATGTATTCCTTGCTAAAAAATAGATTAAAGTTGTCTGCTATGATTTTAAGTTTGAGCTTTATCTTGTGTTGATGTATCACTACTGTCTTCTATTCATTGTGCTTAAATACCCACTGTCTGAGAATGAAGACCTGAACTGTTAGTGCATTTCTAATCTCTTATAACAACACTGTTATATATATGCATACTATATGCCTGAACTAGAAATCTTGTATCCATTAATGTCGGTGAATAAACATTTGATAATAAATTCATGCAAGAGTTGTCTATTATTTTTTGACTAAGATATGGACATAACTTGAATGTTGCTATTGGATATCTACATTTTGTTTTGAAATCGTGCTTATGGTATTTTCAGTTTTATGTCTGATTATGACTTTTGATTTCATACTGCAAAATAGTGACAAGTGTTAGTTTTAACAAAAAATGGTCACCTCTTGTGAAGGAATTTCTTATGAGGTTCGAGCTTGGGCTCGTAACTCTCATGAGAAATACTGCAGAATTGAACTCAACTTTTGAATCATACAGATTTCCCTTTTAATTGCACAACTCTATCATATGATTTCCATTCTTGAGTAGGCACTATTTTTTCATCTTTTGACCAGGTATTGTATTTTGAATATGCATCTAACATTGTTCTACTTTTTCATCCCTGAATTGGTATTTCATTTAAATATGAATAACAACATTTAATAATAGCATTGTCACTTCATTTCTCTTTGAATATGCATCTTGTGAGGTTTGAGTGCAGGCTCATGACACTCACTATATTTCTCTTTATCATCTGCAACTAGTGAATTCCTAGATCATGTTTCCTTTTGCATTTGAATATACTTTTGTTTTTCTTGCTTGCGCACACCACCAAATCAATCTATTAGGTTAGTGGATAAAATAAAACAATCAATGTTTGTGTGTGAGTGTCATGTAAAATGACATTAATGCATGAATGTTGGTTGACTGGTTCTGTTTACTATCTTAGTATGTTTGATGTTCCAAAAAAGGTTTCTTAGCTACAAGAACTAAATCCCTTTAATTCAGATATTTGATTTCACAAAAAAAAACTCCTGAGTAATGCATAATGATAACTATAAATAGTAAAAGGTTTCATGAATCTATGTATCTTTGATACTTTTATTCAGTTGATGTAGATGCATACTTTTCTATTGTATTGATGTTATTGGTACATTTATAGTTCTAAAAGTTTGATTGTATCATGTTGTTTTGGTTTTCATGCATTTCTTAGCTTCAATTTGGGTCTAACTCTTTTATATCTCCATGATGCAAGTGAGGATCAGAAGAATACTTAGGATTTATAACAAACAGGGACAAGGTCAAAGACATGAAGATTCAGATAATGTAGATAATCAGCTCCAACATGCAGAAGACCTCTTAAAGGAAATACATGGACCCCTAAACCTTATTATGCTTCTATCTTACTTTTAGAATTGTACATGTTCTCTAAGTTCTCAATATGAAAGTTGTAACCTTGAAGGAATACTTGTTTAATACATTCAGTTTGAATGCACAATATAACAATCAATTTGAATATTTGAATATGATCAATACTTAGAGTACAATATTAGAGTTAACATGAATGCAAAAGCAATGTATTCCAAGTTCATTATCTAAATAGTAATGTTAAAGAGGCGTACTTGTATGCAATATTTAATTTTTACAATTTCCATATTTCATGTGTACTTTATCTCTTGAATTCAAGCAATTCTGCAACTTAGAACAACACCTATTCAATCCATAATTCAATGTAAAAGTAATGTCAACTTACCAATTTAGTATGCAAACTAAATTGGTAACATTTTATGGCAACCTCTCAGAGGTGTTTTCTTACTAAACAAAATCAAACCAGCTGCCTTTTTCTTATCCATTGGGCCAGGGTCTTCAACTCTTAGAAACAATTGAACCTTCTCAAACTGAAAACAAAACTACAAACCAAAAACTAAAACTAAACTAAAACTTGTGTTGCCCGCACTTAGAGAAAGAAAACTACTTCATTATTTATGTATAAACTTATGTTTATGATGTGATACAATGGAACTTATCCATGTATCATGTGATGAGTATAATTTATATGTTGATGTTGTTGTTCAGAAATAAAAAACAACTAAACTCAAAGGCAGAATGAGATTGAACAACAACCTTGGTTGCATAATATATGTTTGGGCATGATGCTTATGACATGAGATAGTTGAATTTATCCATGTCTCATGTGATGGGTATGATGTTCATGCATATATCATGTGATTGATCTTGTTGTTTTTGTTCATTTAAACCTTCAAAACTGCAAAGCAAACTATCTGAAAATCAACTTCTCTTCCCACCGTGATTACATTATTGAGTTATTCATCATTTATAACTGATAACCCTAATGGGTTCTTGATTATGCATGGTGTGTATCTTCTTGATTTGACCACTATGAGAATAGAAGTACTAACTACAACTAACTTAAGGAAACTAACTATGTGCAAAGCACTTATTCAAACCAACTAACCTCAAAAGCAACGCTTGAGGTGGATCCCATTAATTGGGATTTGAAATTCTTCTCCTTCCATTTTTGAGAGCTGAAAAGCATTATGGGCTTTGCATCCTATAATCACAAATGGGCCACTCCAAATGACATCAAATTTTTAATGCTTACCAGGTCTACTCTTCATCTCATCCCATTTGAGCATTAAATCACCTTCTGCAAAGACTCTTGCGACAACTTTTTTGTCAAATATTTTCTTGATTTGATCATGATGTTCTTCCAACTTCTAAAAATATTCTTTTATAATCTCTTCTAAATCTATTAATTCTGCAATCCTTACCTCCATAGGATACTAGTCCAGAAGATATAATTCTATGATCAAGCTCAAGCTCGGTAACTCTACTGAAATTGGCAACCTTGCCTCTCTTCCATAGACCATCATGTAAGGTTAGTTACTTGTTGAGCACTTTGGGGTGATCCTATCAGCCCATAAGGCCTTCTTTAACTTTTTTTTCCATGCTTTCTGATTGTCTTCAATAGTCCTCTTGATGATGCAAACCAGTTTTTTATTTGTTGATTCTGCTTGTCCATTACCCTATGGGCAATAATTGGATGAGGTACTAAGATAAACATTGTTCTTAACTACCCAATCAATAATTCTTGTGCCTAAAAAGGCCAAGGCATTATTAGAAATGATAGATTCAGGTCTTCCAAACCTGGCAATCAGATCTTCATAAAAATTTAAAACTGAACTTTCATTTGCATCTTTCAATGCAACAACCTCAGTCCACTTTGTAAAATAATCTATTGCTGTCAAAATATATCTATGTCCTAAACTTGATAATGGATTTATGGGGCCAATAAATTCTAGTCCCCACTTGAAAAAAGGTTGTTCAACTTGAACTAGATTAAGAGGTAAAGCTAGTAACCTCTAATTATTTGTAAAAATAGCACATTTCAAACACCTTCTCACCCATATGAAGGCATCTTTGTACAGGTTTGGCCAAAATAGCCAGCTTGCATAATCTTTAACATTGTTGTCCTTTCAACAAAATGGCCACTTGCAAGTCCATCATGGAATTCTTCCAAAAAAATTTCAGTTTGATCTCCACTAATGCATCTCAACAACACACCATTGTGATCCCTCCTAAACAGTATATTATTCAGCAAACAGTTTGCAAGAAAAAAACCATATCGTTCACCCAATCATTTTGTAAATCTAGGACAACAAGTTGTTCATTGTCCTCTAAATCCAAAATCATTTCAGAATCATCATTTAGATTTTCATCTCCATTTCCAGCTAACTGTTCACATAAACCCCTACCTATTACCAGCTTGGTAACTTTAATTTCAATGTCATAATACATTGCCTTTTGTGATCCAACCATCTCTCTTGGTGTAGAAATGCTTATTCAGCAAAAACTCCTTAACAGAAGGATGTGAAACCATTAGTTTAATCTTATTGTTATAAAGGATATGCCTGAATTTATTCAAACTTCTAATCATAGCAAGTACATATTTTTCAAAAAATGAATAATGTAGCTCATAGTCTCTAAGTCCTTGAATAAAAAAATATATTGGTTGCTCAAAACCTATGCCATTCTTTTGAGTTAACATGGTAGAAATGGTATCTACAATCCCATATACATATAAAATGAAATCCTTTGAAAAATTAGGATTTAATAAGGTAGGGGTAGTAGCTAATGCTTCCTTAATCAATTTAAAGCTGAGTTTGAATTCTTTGGTCCATTTGAAAATAGTATTTTTCTTGAGCATGGTTGTTAATGACATTAGTAATTCAGCAATGTCTGGAATGAATCTTCTTACATAATTGATTCTTCCCAAGAAACTTTGAAGACCCTTTTTGTGAAGAGGAAGTGGTAAGACAAGGATAGCACTTAATCTTTTGGGTTCAATAGTGATACCTTCTTTTGAGACAATAAACCCAGCAATTTACCTTCATGGACAAAAACTATATTTTTCTTGGGATTTAAAGAAATATCATATTCCCTGCATCTTTCAAAGATAACTCTTAAATGCTTAAAGTGATCTGATGCATTCTTTGAGAAAATAGTAATATCATCAAGATAAATAAGTACAAACATGTACATTAAGTTTATGAAGGCCTTGTCCATAGCCTTCTGAAATGTTGCACCTGCATTAGATAAGACAAATGGCATCTTCTAATAAGCCATAGTTCCCCATTTGGTAGTAATTGTTATTTTAAATTTGTCCTCTTCTTTTACCAAAATTTGGTTGTAACCAGAGAAACCATCAAGCAATGAAAACTATTTTGAACGTGAAACAACCTGCAAAATTTGTTTCATTGAAGGCAAAGGTTGTCTATCCTTTAGTGAAGCTTTGTTCAAGTCAAAGAAATCAACACACAATCTGATTTCTCCATTCTTTTTCCTAACAGGAACCGGATTGGATACCCATGAAGTATTTTTGATTGGGAATATGATATTACTCTCAATTAATTTATTCAATTCTTTAATCATGAGAGGCTCTAGTTTAGGATTTATTGGCCTCTGTTTCTACCTAACTAGTTTGGCTCGTGATTCTAACTCAATTGTATGCTGAGAAATACTAGGATCAAATCCTTTCAAATCTGAATATCTCCAAGCAATAATATCATGAAATTCATTGCATAAGTTGACAAAGGTTTGATGTTCTTCGGGTATACATACCTTCCCAATTTTTAGCACTTTATCCTTTACAACTAATACTTCTTCATAATATTTCTCTTTGATCTGCAAGCTGGATTTATCCTTTTTAAATTGATCATTGGTACCAAACATGGATTCTAAGGTCACAAGACCTTTGGGCATCTTGTTTGTCCTTAACTAAATGATCTGGTCTTCATATTGCTCCTGCAATTTCTTTTGGTTTGGCTATGTAAAATCAGCCTCCTCTCTTTAAAAATTAACAATATGTTGGTCAAATTCAAAGAATTGCCAACAATGAGTATTATTAGGGACAACAGGTCTAACAATTAATTTCATATAATTTAGCCCTTTACTATTTCTGATCTCAGTTGGGATATCATACTGGGCACTAATGGCAGCAAGCCTATCAGCATGTTTGTTCTGATTTCTAGGAATAGATTGTAAATTAAAATCCTTAAAACATTCAATCAAATCCCATACAACATGCTTATAAGTTTTTGATAAATCATTCTTAGTTGCGTGGATATTTCTAACCTAATTTACAATAAATTTTGAATCACCATAAACTTGAAAACATCTGATACCTCTTTTAATAGCCCACTTTAATCCATTTATGAAGGCTTCATACTCAGCAACATTATTAGTACAACTGAAGATGAATCTGAAAGAAGCATAATACCTCTCATTTTCTATTGAAACTAGCATACAACCTCCCCCTGTACCTATCTTGCTGCGTGAATCAAAAAATAGCTTCCAAATAGTGCTAGATTGTTGTTCTACATTTAAATCTACACTTTTTACATAAACTCGTAGAAAATCATAAATCTCATGGATAACATAGATACCCAAACTTGGTTCTTCAATCTGTTGATCTGAAATTCCAATATTTTTAGGTGCCCAATCATCTAACAACAAATTAGGAAAATTACTTCTTTGTGTTTGAGCCTCACAAACATCAGATATATCCTCTTGATCAAATAACACAATTGCTGATTCATTTACAACACCAACAATATGTTGTTCAACACATAATTTTGCAATTGGTTCTGAAGTAATAGTGACTTTAGTACCGTACTTGGTGCGGAAAATCATGTGAGTCCAATGTGCAGACAAGTAACCTCCTATCTTGGCAGTAAACTCTCGTGACAAACATATAGAGAAGTTAAGAGGCAAATCAATAATGTATACATCCATAGGTACTAAGAAATCTAGGACAAGCATGCAATGTCAAATATATATTCCTTATAACCCCCACAGTTGCAATTGTTGTCTTGTCTAACTGGACTACCCTCTTTCAAGTGGTTCATACTTAAGGCCTAGCTAGTCTACAATTTTCTTTGGCATAACTGAGCTAGTAGCAACATAATCTATCATACAATTATGAACTAGGTATTGTTCTATAATGACTGTAACATAAAATTGAGGAGGTTTGATCAACTTAGATGGTTGTTGGGATGTGCTAGTACTTGTAGCCATCAACACCTTAGGGGTTTGTTGAGACAAAACCTTATCAAATAATGTAAGTGCTTGTAATGCTTCTTGTAACATGTCTCTTTGGCATGGAAGAGCCAAAACATCCCACATAGACAAGGGAACATGTGTCTTTTTTAATTGATCCATAATATTAAAGTTCTGAACACTAACCTTTTGGTGTTGTTTTAAAATAGCAGGCTCATTTGTTGTTTGTAATGGCTGTTATGCTCCTTTTTGAGCATGTACATGCTGCTTATCTTTATTTTTCTGATGTTGTATTGTAATAGTAGGCTGTTGAACCTTATCATTTTGTTGTTGATAATTTCTAGCCTTGATTTTTTACCTTGTTCTTTCTGCTATAGGTCTTCATACTTGATTTGAGTCAAAACTTGCTGCTAAAACAATGTCATCATCATTAAAATTGACTAAAGCAACATCAAGATTACCTTGTGTTTGTGTTTGATCATGTTGTACCTCTATTTGGCTATTAACCAGTTGTCCCTTTAGAACATCCTACCTTCTATCCTTGAGTGCGTGAGGACAATCTAACCATAAATGAGCATCATTACACGTGTTACACCATTCTAATTCTTGCACATAATAGTTTTGAGGAACAACTACCATCTCCTTGGAAGTACTCAGAGTTACATAATTATATGCTTGACCAGCTCTTTGACAATAATTCCTTTATTGTCCTTGAGCTTGATTGGCTAGCTTGAGCTAGAAGCCTGATTAAATGACCTATTCTGCTGATAATTTTCTTGAGGAGGCCTATTGTATTGGCCTTTCTGCCTCTTCAAATTCATTATCTCATTGCCATATATTTGAAGAGTCCTCATCATGCTATCACTTATGTCTTTTATTATGACAGTAAGTTTTTCCATTAGTATACTTAATGGGAAAAACATGATAAAGATCATCTATATAAGCATAACCGGGGGACAGTAAGCATAACCGGTGGACATCAAGCATACCCAACAGGACAAAATGTCTAACGTGAAAATGCTAAGTATAGAAATTACCGATGATAAGCATAACCAATGATACAGTTTTGAGAACATCATCGATGGAGCAGAAAAGGCATACTCGATGATACAGTTTTGAGAACATTGCCGACGGACTAGAAAAGGCATACCCAACGAACATTTCAAGTAAGGAACACCGACGGAGAAGAAAACTGACAGACTCACAGAGCATCTTGACCATCAGAACTGATAGTCAGTTAAAGAACCCGCAAAAAGTGGATCTAATTTTACACGTCAGATAAAGCAATGTAATTCTATTTATAGAGTTTTTATTTGTTTTAAATCTTAACTTGAAGGTCAATCAAGCATATTGTAAATGTTTTAAAGCATCCTAACAGATCTAAAACATATCTATCTAAAGATCAAGGTCAAGTTGTAAACCTTGGATCTAGAGTTAATTTGAAAAATGTGAATCAAGAATAGAACTAGAAACTAGTATAAATAAATGTTTTATCATTTGTAATAAGAGAGACTTGTAATCATTTGAATATGATAGTAGCTATGGAGAGAATCTAAGAAAAAGAAGAGAATTCATGCAAAGTTTAGAAACAGATCAGAACAGTTATCAAGAACACAAGAAGGCTACCGATGAGCAGAGACAAGGTATTACTCAATCACTCAAGGTGATTACATACATACATTGTAAGCTATAAAAGATCTGTCATCGGAAATTTGAGATTGCATTCACTATCAGATCAACATTTATATTGTAGTTGCATTCTAACAAGTGCATCACAACATAAATCCTTTTGTAGAAACTGGACTTAAAAGTTCTTTGATAAATATCTTAATAGAGTGAACACCTAACAGTGTTGCTAAAGCTTCGAATAAAGTAGATCCTAATAGGTCTCTACTCTAATACTCTTAACAGGGTAGATCATTAGAAGTGATCAATTGTAAGCCTTTATCGACTCCCTTCTTATCTGCAGATACTGAAGTTTTGTGGGTAGACATCCCCACTGTAGTTTTTACTTCCTAATAGGAGTTTTCTGTGATATCATATCATGTGTTATGTGTTATTTGTTTTCATGAATGTTTCTTGAATATTTATACATGTAAAGAAATTATATTATGATTACACATACATAACCAAACATGAACAGATAGATAGGTATATACAAATCTGATGACACAAAGTTTAATGGGCCAATCACATAAAAAGTTTTAGAGGTATTGATTCACCCCTCCCCTCTTAGTACATCATTCCAATAATTCCAAAAATTGGTATCAAAGCTAAGTCTCTTTCTTGAAAAGCTTAAAGACTTAAGAGAAAAGATCCACATGATGGAAAAGTACAGACTGGACAAGACTATTGAGAATGAGCAATTTCAAATTCAGATTTACTATGAGCAGTATAAAGAGGCGAGAGTAAGCATGAGAAAGTTGCTTGATGAAAGAAATATCATGACAACTAGGCTTAATGAAAAATATTAGCAAGAAGAGGAGATCTTAGATTACTTCAACTATGCTGAATCATCAACGAGCAAAGCTTCAGTCACATCAGTAGAAGAGATCACAAGTCTAGAAGAAGTCAATCTACATCTGACAAAATAGATCAAAATGCTTCAAATCGATCAAGAAACTCAGAAGGTAAAAATAATTGATGTCATGAATGATTCAAGAAAAGTTGAGTCAGAGAGAACATTGGCTATTGATGATAGGAGAAAAAAAATAGAAAAGATACAAGAAAAAGAATCAGAGATTCAAAGACTTACTGAGCATCACCATGAGATTACCGACCAGATTATTCTTATGAGTCAAGAAGCAAACATATTAAATACTAAAATAATCGAAAGAATATAGATAATCAGTGAGCTAATGGAAGAAAATGAGAAGCTAAAGCATGAAGTCAGAATTCAGAATCAACAGAATGAATTGATCAAGAAAGTTGAAGATAGCAACAAAAGAATGGATGATTTCCTTGACAGTCAAAGAAGAGTCAACAAATACTCAGGAATAGGTTACACCAACAATGGAGAATCATCTAATCAATCAAATCAAAAGAATGTTTATGCAACTCCAAGAACCAAGAAGCTGTCATGTAATCACTATGGAAAACTAGGCCACACCTCAAACGTTTGCAAAAACAAAATGAAAGGTATTCGTCAATCACAATCTACCTTCATTGGTAATTGATATAAATGTCACAAGAAAGGACACAAGGCATATGAATGCAGATCCAAGGTGACAAATCCTAAGAAGGAAACCTATATGGACAAGTACTATCCTACTTGAAAAATGAATGGACATACATATCAGGAATGCTGGAAAAAGAATAAGAAGGCATGGACACCAAAAGAACTTGATAATGGCCACAAACCAACAAGAAAAGGTAACCCATATGTTTGGGACTATAACACATGGGTAAATTGCATAGCATGTGGAAGGTATGGTCATATATCTGCTAACTGTATGAGAAAATGGACTAGAAAACCAAGAGGATGGTTCAATCCTAGAATAGAATGTTTACATTGTCATAAGGTTAGACATGTGATAAAAGATTGCAAAAAATGACTGACAGAAACAAGTACTTATCCCAATGGAAATACCATTGATGACATCAAGAAGATGAAAAACAAGATGTGGGTAAAAGCCAAAAACACTAAAGGTGCTGGAACAAGCAATACAAATGATGACTCCCCATCCAATGGATCTGGTGGCATCACCATTTCCGACTAAATTGAACAAGTAAGTATGCAATTGCATTATGAAAAGTTATATTATGCATCGGTTCCATTTACATATTGATCATATAGACAAATCATCATTATTAAAGATGCACTATATTGTCACTTGTAAATATTATTGAAAAAAAAACATCGATTATTGAGAAAAAATATGCATCGGTGAACACACAAAAAATTTAACACTACTTACTGGAATGTATCAGTTATTACACAAAATCCAAGTGGCTAAGTGTAAACCGATGGACATCAGTGATCCCTGAGCCAACAAAAGTTGTCTTCACCACTTTACCAATAATCATTGGTGAAGTCATCAAAGCTGCTGGCAACCCTGACACTTTATGCCTACATCGAAGATGTTATTTATGCCTCAACTGACAAACTCATTCTTTGTATACCGAAGAGTTGGTGAGCATTAATGACAACTTAGGACACAAAAGTTATAAAAGACCGATGACTAAACTCTTTTCTCACCCACAATTTTTGAGCAACCAAGAGATCCCAGCAGAGTGATTGAAGAGAAAAATTGAAGAGCGACTCTAGCAAGATTCTAAACATCACTCAGAGGATTCATGAGCAATCACAGAGATTCAGTAAGTACCTGCATTCACTGATTGCACTATTTAAAATATGAAAAACCCTAAATTTTTGAAACACGATGAAATGTACTTCAAGAGTTGAAAAGTTGAAGGAAGATAAGAAGAAAATGATCAAGCTTGTCAGAAGAGGCACTTGTGTTGAACCAAAATACAAGCTGCACCTAGAAATCACATCATAACCTAATGATTCTGGAGCATTCTCTAGAATCCCACCTAGGGTTTTACTGGTAGAAGATGTAATGTCCTATATACACTGTAAGATCTCTAAATTGGGAGATCTAGACCTAGATAATGCCTATAGAGCACTATGTGATGAAGCTGGAAACCTGAAAGAAGAGCACAAGAATCTGGAAGTGAAAGGACTCACGAATGCATTACACTTTCCCAGAGTTTTCAAAATGGAATGGATAAAGATAGTTCTTATCAAAATGCATAACAAGAATTTATGGATTAATAAGCCAAAATGAATAACAAAGGATGTTATTCATACAGTTTCTAGATATCCTATAATCGACAAATCGCAAGCTCACAAGCACCCATCTCTAAAGGAAGTAGAAAAGCTAACTGGTGCAAAATTAGACAAAAGAGCTCTCAAGGTCAACACTATCACCAACACAGAACTCATGTTTGGTGCATGTGTGGTAGGGTACAAAATCTTCCCAAAAAGCATAATGAATAGCATATCAAGCACTGCTATGAGCACAACATTCAAAATCATCAAACAAGGAAAGAAGATGGATCTTGTAGAGATCCTGTTGAATCAACTTGAGGAGAACATGAACACCATAATATTTTCAAGAAAAAACACTTGCAAGTTTGGTTCCCTCATTATGTGCATATTATTTTACTTTAAAGAATAATTTCCTTCCATAGGCAAAGTAGTATGGGATATAAGAAGACCTGTAACCATATAGATATGTGACCATATAGAGTCACTAGGAACAGACTTTGATGATATAATAAATGAGTATTTCAAAAGCATTAAGGAAATATTGCAAGCTAGAACAAGGATACCTGAAATTCTGATAGAAGAAAACAAAGAGGACATATGTTTTATGGTAGATACTGATTTCACGTATATCCAAGCAGTAGTACCTAGGAAGTCTTGGCTTTCACATTTAGAGTATGAGACCAAATCAAGACAAGCCAATGAGTGCATCAAGGCACTATTGAATGAACCAATTGAAAACAAACAAGAAAGATTTTGCACCTATGAGGAAGCCAAAAAAAGATCAAGACAGATCTTTTTGTCAAGAAGATTGTGAAAAGAAGGACAAGATGGTTAAAAACTTAACCAAGAAATTTGTAGTTACAAAAGAAAGTGAAGAGGAAACCAAGGGTAAGGAGGAACAAACCAAAGGATAGTAACCTATCAAAGAAGAAGAGGAAAAGAATGATTTATAGGGAACACAGTCAGATTCTCCACCTCCTTCTACACCCAAAAGATAAAGAACAACAATCGCTTCAAGAACAAGAAGCCAAACTGCAAAAGAGTCAACTCCACCATTACATAAATGAAGAGTGAGGATATACAAGAGAAAACCAGCTCCTCCAAAAGAGAGATAGACCAAAAGGTGGAAGATGACTAGAACTCAAGAAGATCTAGAAGACTCGGCTATGGATGATTGTGATGTAGAAGTACAAAAGGAAAAAGAACCTTTGGTGCCTACAACAATTGATAAAATATGTAAGAATATTTCAGAATCACAGTCTATTTCTAATTCTAACATTAGGAAATGGTTAAAATTCAGTACAAAGGATCAAAATAAGATTGAAGATGCTATAATTGAAAAAATGTGCAAACATTATCATGTTCCACTGGAATTCTTAGAATATGACATTCCCAAAGAACTATCACAGAGATTGTTAGCCAGATGGACTTTTGCACTACATCAGGAAAAGGAAATAAGAGAAAGAATACTTGTAACTCTTATGCCTCCTGATACAAATAAGGAAGAAATTACTGAGATGATGAAGAAGTATGAAAAGGAGTTCTCACCAAAAATGAGAGCATATGAATTTCTCAAGGGGAAGATAATTGATCTTGATCAAAATAGCATTAAGAAGTGGTGAAAGATACTCAAAAAGCCCACTAAGGAAGCTAGCCTAGAGAAGGAACAAATCATCATTAAAGATATCAAGATGACTCATCTGTGGAATTGGATAGAGAAGAGAGTGATCTAGTAGGCCCCAAACATACTGATGATGTAGATAAAGTGTGGCCAGACACTACACTTCACAACACTCAAAGTGAGGATAATCAAAATCCACCAAGTCCACTTCATATTGATTTGAGTGGAGAAGAAGAAGTTACCAAAGAAGATTTGACAATAAAAGGTAACATAACTAATGATATCAATGATGAATCATGGTTAGATAACATTTTCAATGATATTATAGGAAAATACCTTGTAGAAGAAGTGAAAAAAGATGAAGATATAAATGTTGCGCAGGGCAATACCGACGAACATGATTCAACTATTAACACTACAAAATTCAATACACCAACAAACATGAACATATTAATCGATGCTATTGATATTGAATCAAGTTAGGAGAAATAATCTAAGAAAGATGATGATATACCCCAGGACATGGGTAATGATGAAAATAAAGATGCATCAAATAGTCAAAAGGATATAGATACAGAAAATGAAAGATGCAACCGACACTCAGCAAGAAGTGTCTACTGAAAAAGAAAAAGGAGCATATAACAAAACAGATGAAACATTGAGAAAGGATGAAGAGAAAGAAAAGAGTGAAAAAATTCAAACAAAATGAAAGCAAGGAAGAAAAAGAAGATAAATATGTTGATACATCCAAGGAAAATGAGGAGATGTCTTCACAAAACCAGCCGTTGGACTCAGAACAAAAACAACAAGATGCTTCATCTTCTCGACCATCACCCACCAAATTAATCTAATATCAAGGTTTACAAATGGTAGTACACCATTCTACCACCCAGCCAAAGAAGAAAAAGAAAAAGGCATTGAAGAAAGATATCTTGGCTGTCACACTTGATGAGGTAATAGAAATACCCAAGTGGGATGTATCCACTTTAGATACTAAAACACTTCAAAAGTTTGGAGTGATGTGTCAAAGAAAGGAAATTCAAAAGAAAATGAGAAAGGCACATAGGGAAGCCCAAGCACTTAAATATGCAAGAGATATTTTAAATCAAATTGTTCCAGATGTCAAAATTGAAGATAACACATCAGTCATGGAACAAATAGCAGTTCTAACTAACACCATCACAAATCAGAATGTAGACACAAAGAAGGCAATGGAAGAATAGGCAGAGATGAAGTATCAACACAAACTAATTGAGAAGATCAGGCAAGAAGTGGCAGAGAACAAGGTAAAGCTATCTAAACTAGAAAGTGAATTAGAACCTACGATTGTTGAAGTTGTTACCTTAGTTTAGAAATTATGTACATTAGAAAATTTCACTAAAGAAAATAGTGAAAAGTTTTCACAATTAGATTAAGATCTAACAGCTAGTGCACTAAGTTTAACCTCTGATGAAAACACTATAAAGTTGCATCATGAAAAGATAACATAGGTAAAAATATTGAGACAAGAAATATGGGATGCAAAGACTCAATTTAGAAATGAGGTTACAGAGCTTCAAGCTCAAATTTTGCCAAACCTCACCACTCTGCAACAACATATTAAAGATGCAAGAAATCTAATCACAACCCCAGAAATGTCTATGGTAGACATCATATATGACATGCATGTGAGGATATCACTTGAGAATTTAGCTCTTGAGAATTTAAAGGAGAAATGGGAGAAAATGATGGAGGAAATCAAAGCCTCACACTCTCACATTTTTGAAAAGATGTAAGTACCTTTGCTCTCATTATCAAAAAAGGAGGAATATATACATATGTACAATATACTTTAGTAAGAAAAAGGAGGAATGTATACATATGTACAAAATGCTAAATGAGGATATGTATAATGTATGTACAAAAAAGATATATATGTACATAAACTTACACTTATCAGCATATGCATAGGGGGAGTCATTTCATGACTAAGAAAAAAAGTATACACAGGTGTACATACTAATGCATCAAGTATGGTGCACATATCAGTTTTTGATACTAATGTCAAAGGAGGAGATTGATGACATTAAGTTTTTCCATTAGTATACTTAAAGGGAAAAACATGATAAAGATCATCGGTATAAGCATAACCAGGGGACAGTAAGCACAACCGACGGATAGCAAGCATACCCAACAGGACAAAATGTCTAACGTGAAAATGCTAAGTATAGAAATTACCGACAACAAGCATAACTGATGATACAATTTTGAAAACATCACCGATGGAGAAGAAAAGGCATACCCAAAAAATAGTTCAAGTAAGGAACACTGACAAAGAAGAAAACTGATAGACTGACACAGCAGCCCAGCCATGAGAACCGACAGTCAGTTAAAGAACCTGCAAAAAGTGGATCTAATATTACACGTCAGATAAAGCAATGTAATTCTATTTATAGTTTTTTTATTTCTTTTAAATCTTAACATGAGGGTCAAGCAAGAATATTGTAAATGTTTTAAAGCATCCTAACAGATCTGAAACATAGCTAACTAAAGATCAAGGTCAAGTTGTAAACCTTGGATCTAGAGTTAATTTGAAAAGCGTGAACCAAGAATAGAACTAGAAAATAGTATAAATAGATGTTCCATCATTTGTAATAAGAGAGACTTGTAATCATTTGAATATAATAGTAGCTATGGAGAGCATCTAAGAAAAAAGAAGAGAATTCATGCAAATTTTAGAAATAGATCACAATAGTTATCAAGAACACAAGAAGGCTACTGACGAGCAGAGACAAGGTATTACTCAATCACTCAAGGTGATTACATGCATACATTTTAAGCTATACAAGATCTGTTATCAGAAATTTGAGATTGCATTCACTATGAGATCAACATTTATATTGTAGTTGCATTCTAATAAGTGCATCACAATAGAAATCCTTTCATAGAAGGTGGACTTAACAGTTCTTTGATAAATCTCTTAACAGAGTGCACACCTAACAGTGTTGCTAAAGCTTCAAACAAAGTAGATCCAAATAGGCCTCCACTCTAATATTGTTAACAAGGTAGATCATCAGAAGTGATCAATTGTAATCCTTTACAAGCTCCCTTCTTATTTGCAAATAGTGAAGTTTTGTGGGTAGACATTCCCACCGCAGTTTTTACTTCCTAACAAGAGTTTTCTATGATATCATATGATGTGTTATGTGTTATTTGTTT
>MU224408.1:486167-516445 GCA_018584345.1 Thuja plicata | reverse complement strand
TATATATATATAAATCAAAAGTGGCAAGCCACTATAATATATTAATATAAACTGATTCAAAAAGCTCAACTGGAAAAGAATCAGGAAGAAAACCTAGCATCATCACTTAAATATGTACAATGATTCATAAAATATTCACTAGCAACCGGAAATGATATTGTATCATTCATACAAATAGGAGTATAAACTACCTCCCCCAACCCCTTAGCTGATAAACATTTAAATTTAAGGGGAATCACAAATATCAAAATGTCCACATATCAAAATATCGAAATTTGAGTTTCGAATTGTTCAAGTCGGTCCACTGTTTACTTCTTAGTGACACCCTCACCGTGAACTCCAGATTGCCCTAATGAGTCGATCGCAACACTGGTCTCCAACCACACTATGTCAATATCATGTTGGAGATGGGGATAACTGAGAAGCAACATATTCTCAGCCCCTTCATGAATATGTGATGATGCATTCACCGAATCCCAACTATCACACTCTGCCTCCTTTCTACCTGCCACCGCGCATTTGGAATTCTTCAACTAAGAAGAGCTTGAGGCCTGCCAACCGCTACACTCAACCCCCATGTTGATCAGCCCTAAATTTGATGATGCCAATTTCTATCCATGAAGCTGTGGGCTATTTGAAAATCTAAGCAAATCCAGAAGCGAAAATCCCATTTTTCTCACTCTGTCCTCCAAATGATAGCCAAGAGCCAGTGCGGTAACTTGAAGCATAGATTTCAAATGTGACGAGCTTCACTTTTCCACTACATTTTTCATGGCCTTGAAAGTCACTAAAAATTCATGCTTTTGAAGCAACTCGGTATGCGAGAACAAACCTCCTACTAGTGCCATTCCACCCCATAGATCATAATAATGCATAGCCACATTTAGTTTATTTTCCACAATAAACACTGGCCAAATTACCTTATTCGCTAAAGACTGGAGAAGGGGTGGGGACTGCATGATATCCATGGTGTTAGATAGGAAGATGGACACTAAATTTGAGGGGTATAGGAATTGTGTTACAGCGGTGCCCAAATGCTCTTCCCCTATGACTTGTTTGATAGCCTGCCTAACTGTGGGAGAATGTATAATAAACATACTATCCAGAGCCGTGTCCACCACTGGAATTTGTAGCACAATTTCCTCAGCACTTGGTGGTAACCAAATGCGATTATTCTTGGGCATGATACCCCTATGTTGCTTATGGTAGGAATTACACGACACAGTAGTATCAAAATAGTTTGCCATTTTCAAACCTCTCAAACCTTGCTGAAGTAGAATGTAGCAATCTAGAAATGTAGGCCACAAATGTAACCTAAATGACTATTAATTAGTAGGAGGATTTGGAGATCGCATTATGTACTTGCCCGAATTATGAATTCATCATACTTTTTCTTTCACACCTGGGAGGCCATGTGAATAGTGGTAATCAACTAAGTTGAATGTCATCATCATTTCATACTTCCAATCCTTCACAATATGTGGCAGACTATTGCATTGATGATAATGATATTGGCACATAGACCGAATCCTAAATCGCCAAGCTCTCATACCAAAAACCATCTTGTCTAAGTCCTTTAATTATTTAAACATGACAACTATCCTTATCAACTTGAATTAATCTTTTAAGTTCTCCATCATCATCAATCAAAATTGATGGATTGAATGATAAGAGACGTACACCATCGCAACCCAAATTAGATAAGTAGTCTGCAACCTTATTTCCTTCTCTCAACGTGTGTGATATGCAAACATCATGACATTCATCTAACATTCTCCAGATTTGTGTTAAAATGTACTTTAACTTCCATGAATGAACCTTTTTATGTATACATGCATTTGTGATGATAGATGAATCACCTTCTATGTGCAATTAGTGAAAATTACCTTGTTTAGCTAGAATTAACCCTGCAAATAGAGCTTGGGCTTCTACCAGATTATTAGTACCAATAGAAAAAGGAGAAGTGATAAGTGCAACTACTGTCCCTTTAATGTCTTGAATACATGCCCCCATCCCTGAGATTCCAGGGTTGCCTCTTGAAGCTCCATCATAATTAAGCTTCATAAACCCCACATTTGGAGGTCTCCAGTGCACATCCAATCTAGATATTGGTACATTCGAATTATTTTGGCTCTGCCACCCGTAGGGAATAACAAGATGTTTCCATTCCTGAAGCATTTTAGAATCCCATGTGGTTACAATAGGGTTGAATTTGCAGCTACTCACACTTGCATTTGTCACTTCTGAAATAGATCATTCAATCCCTTCCAGAACTTTATCAATTTGAGATATTTCTTTTCTGAATAAATATTTATTTCTTTCCCACCAAATGGCCCAAATTACTAATGTTGGAGCACATTTCCAAATATTTGCAAATAACGATTTTGGAAAAAGGACTGGCCAAGACTAAAAGAGATTCAAAATATTATCTTGCAATGGTGTACTGTAGTTTAGCTTTCTTAATATGAAGGACCAGCATTGGGTTGCAAATGTGCAATTCAATAACAAGTGATCCACAGTTTCTTCAAATTCATTGCAAAAAAGACAATTAAAAGCAGGGGCAATGTTTAATCTATTAAGTCTGTCACTAGTTAGAATCCTACCCTTAATTGCAAGCCATGCAAAATAGCCTGCCTTTGGGAGCACGACATCATTCCAACAAAAAGAGAAAGCTCTAGCCAGAGTCTTGTCAGTGGTACATTGCTGAAGCAATTTATAGCCCTCTTTCACTGAGTAATTACCATCTTGAGCTAGAACCCAAAAGAGTTTATCTTCACATCCTAAAAAAAACTTGTACTGAATTTAGAATTTGTTGGAATTTAAACTTATCTTGATTTGACAATGCTAAATCATTTGGATCTTTCCAAATGACCTTACCTAAAAATTTACAAATAGCAGCCACATATTGATTAAGCTATGTACCCCAAGCTGTCTCGGATGTATGTATAATATCATGGGAAGTTATTCTTAAAGATAAGGGAGGATTTCCATTCCATGAATCTCTCCAAAAATTTACCATGCTACCATTATTCACTTCCCAGGAAATTTATTTGAGAATAATTTGTCGTGAGGCCATCATAAAGTCCCAAATTACTGAACCTTTAGGAGGATTTGAAATAGATAAAACTCTAGATGGATCATTATTATCTAAATATTTCTGTTGCATAATTCTACACCATATGGACTGAGGTTTAGTATTCATATGCCATACTAGTTTGCCACCAAATGCTTCATTTCTCTTTATTAGATCATGCACCCCTGCACCACCTACAGCTGGAATGTGTGCCATGTCATGAAGGGAAATAAGAGGAATTTTCTTGGCATCATTCATATTACCTAACCAAAGGAATCCTCTAATCATTTTTTGTACTTGCTGAATAATTTTGGGAGGAGCTTTAAGAACTGCAATGTAGTAATTCGGTATGGCTGTAAGCATTGACTTGATGAGAAGAATCCTGCCTGCCAATGACAACCATCTAGCTTTCTAGGCCACTATTCTACTTTGAATGCGTTGCACCACTGAGGACCAATAGCTATTCTTTTTTGATCCCATAAAAAATGGGATTCCCAAATATATAGATGGTAGGTAGTCCACTGAGAATCCTAAAATCCTAAATTTTTTTTCAGCAATCTCCTTGTTGGTATTAAAGATAAATATCTTGGATTTTTTATCATTAATTACCTAACCTGAAACTGTAGAATAAAGGTGTAATATACTTTTACTATTTCGAACCTCTTGGACTTGTGCCACACCAAACAATAAAGTATCATCTGCAAATAGGGAGTGAGTGACAGTATTATTAGTACCCTGAACATGTGCACCTTTCCACTTACCTAAGTCATGTTGATGATTAATAGTTCTACTGAAGGCTTCAGCCATGATGATGAAAAGAGCCGGTGATAATGGATCACCCTGTCTAATTCCTCATGATGATGGAAAGAAGCCCGCTGGTTTTCCATTAACTAAAATTGAAAACCAAGCACCTGAAATACAAGCTTTGATCCATTTACACCAACCTTTTGAGAAGCCCATCTTATTTAAGACTTGAAGTAGAAATTTCCAACAAACTTTATCATAAGCTTTCATCATGTCAAGTTTGATCACAAAATTTGATAAATGATTAGAATCTATTGAGTGTAACACCTCATGAGCCACTAACGCTCCTTCCATTGTTTCTCTACCTGGGACAAAACCTCCTTGCTCCATGGATATAATGGTTGGGATAAGATGCTGCAATCTTAAGTAAATGGCCTTGGTAATGATCTTATATGTCAGATTACATAATGATATTGGTCTGAAATCTGCAAAAGTTTTTGGATTTTTTACTTTTGGTTTGATTGAGATATTTGTAGTATTAAAATATTTTAGCATAGTCTTATTTTTTCTTGATTCCTCCACTGCATATAATAAATCCCATCCAATAATATCCCAACAAATTTGATAAAAAAATGCCGAGAAGCCATCTAACCCTGGAGCTTTATCTAGAGGAAAGGAGAAGACCACTGTTCAAAGCTCTTGGATACTAAAGGGGGCCATCAACATAGAATTTTCATGCTTAGTCACCATGCATGGAATGGCTTCTAGAATCTCATTGACCTGTGCCTCCATGGGTGATGGATAAGAATTAGGAGCAAGTAAATTCTTGAAAAATTTAACCCCTTCTTCACGAATCTGTTGTGCATTAGTAATAAGGTTTCCAGAGTGGGTATCTTCAATTTGAAAAATGGTTGAATGAGCTTTCCTTTGTTTGGCTGATAAATGAAAATATTTTGTGTTTCTATCTCCTTCATGCAGCCAAAGTTCTCTAGATTTCTGTCTCCAATAGATTTCTTCATGACTGCACAATTCCTCCCATTCTAACTGAAGATCTTTCTACTTAGCATGAGTGACTTCATTCATACCATTTTGGACAATGTGACTATAAACCTCTTCTAATTGTTTTTTAACTTCTTCTTTTTGTCTAAAAACATTTTTGAAAACCTATTGATTCTAGATTTTGATATGACTTTTAACAAACTTCAATTTCATGGAAAATTGATGCATCTTAGTTCTGATAATATGCGGTGCATTAATCCACCATTGCTGGATATGCTGTAAAAAAAGAGGATGGTGTAACCACATTTTTTCAAACTTAAAGGAGGAGTGGAACTGTTTATCATCTCCTTTGTGAGCCTTGGTAATATTAAGTGAAATTGGGAAGTGATCATATCCTAGATGAAGAAGAATGTCCGATGATATATCCACATCCTTAAGTTTCCAATCTTGTATCAAGAGGAATCTATCTATTCGGGTAGCAATGTGTGCAAAGCCAGACCACTTATTTGTCCAAGTGAAGGACCCATTAGTTGGGTAGATATCCATAAGGTTATTGTTATCCACAAAGCAATTGAAATCTTGAATGGTTTTAATAGGGGGAGAAATACCCCCTATTTTCTCCTCATGTGACAAAAGTGCATTAAAATCCCCTCCAATAATAACATCTAGGTAATCCTAAACTTGGATGAATTGAGTAATCGAATCCCAAACTCTGGCTTTATCCTGTGTAGGAGCAGGGCCATATACATTGATCAATATGAATGATGTATCAAATTCAAAAATTTTCATCATCTGCCAATTAGTCTCCTGATGAATGAGCATGCCTTTGATGTTTTGAGGGTTCCATAATACTACAATTCCACCAGATGCACCCAAGCTTGAAGTGTGCAAGGAGTTCCATCTGGTCCATTTAGCAATGGTTTTTTCATAAGTATCCTGCGATAATTTGGTCTCCTAGAGCATAATAATGTCTGCCTGCATAGTATCAAAAATTTGTTTGATCCTATGCCGCTTGTCAAAGGCATTAATGCCTCTAAAATTCCATGAGGATATCCTCATTTCAGACAAGGAGAACCTCTTTTTCTCCTTGTTGATCTTTTAGTTACAACAAATTGTGCATCCAAAGTAGTTTGAATACCAGCTGCTATTTTTGACTTGGTCTTGGACCCCTTCGGCCTACCTCTTGACTTTGGTGTTTTAGGGGAAAGAATGGTCTTCAAAGGTGATTTCATAATAGATAGAGTTTGATTATGATCAAACTTTTGGTTATAATTATGAGACTCAATATCCATGGATGATTGGGGAACATGTATTACACCTGCATGAGACCAACTATTAAGAACTTGAATTGTCGTATTATCATTTGAGCTCTGTTCTAGATGATATAAACACTTCTCCAAACCCAAAGGGTCCTCATAATTGATGATTTCAAATTGTTCTACAGTGTCTTGTGGAAAATAGTATCTAGCTAGAAGGAGTACTTATTAAGTGATTATTAGGCAGAAGATCAGTTTCCCCATTTGTGATCAACTTAAATCTGGGAAATTGATCAGTATCCTGACTATTCCAGAACTAAAATTCTCGAAGCAGAGTATCAAGCTTTGAAGAATCATTATCACTCACACTAAAATCTTCTTCCCTTGCTATGTCAAAAATTATGTTATCAGTTATCTCTGAGATAATTTGGTCCACTATTTATCGAACCTTTCTGCCTGCTACTGTGGGATTAATAAATAATTGACTAGGGAGAGTTACAGGAAGACTACCAGTCTTTTTCAGAAATTCCCCAACATCTTGACAAAAGAATATGACACCAGAGTAATCTAGGGAGGAGGGGGCAGCGGTATCCACAAAATGACTGTATCAGAAAGTTGCTTGATAAATGATAAAAACCACTTGATGAAGCATACAAACTCAAAGCTTGGCATAGTACACACAAGTCCCACCGATCGGTCAATCATTGTATCATTTTGTATAGTATGAGATGGAATGGGATCACTTAAGGAAGCTTTTTTAGAACACTTCATTGGATCAAAACAATAATCTGAGCAAAGAAGTGTGGCACCCATATGTTGAACTTGAGACTGGGTGTTAAAATGACGCAATCGATGCTGATATTTGTTAACTATAATTGCATCTTGAATCTTAATAGTTTGTTCCCATACACCACACTAAGATTTGAGACAAATTGATGTAGGGAATTACTTACTGGTATCAATGATAAGACAAACCTTTACTTCCAAATGCAGGCAATCGAATGGAATGAGATCATGCTTGAGGAAAATACCCAATTTGTTAGCTATGATTCCAATAATCTCTGGATCACGATATTCTAAAGGCAATGATGGGAATGAAATCCAATGAGGGAAAAACCATGGAAAAGAATCCTTGGTATTAAAATTTGGGGTCCAAGTCGAGGTATAGAGACCAGACCCCTGACAAAACCAATCCTTCTGTTTATGAATGGAATTTATATTCTCTTTAGATTGAAAAAGGGAAACAAAATACTTTGATTCCACATCAATATAAAATATATTTGTTAAACCAGGCCAAGACACAAAATCCCATTCCTTAATGACTGTAAATGCTAAAGAGTTTGACACAAACTTACCAATAAGAGTTGATTGACGAAGAAGACCAATAGAGTGTTGAAGTAAATGATAAGGTAAAGTAATCATCAGATTCTTTCTCCCACTCATTGAATCATGATAAGGTTCTGCATCTACAAATGACAAAGCCTTCTTTTGCCAAATCTGTCTAGGAACTTTTGGATTGAAGGGGGCCCTAGTTGCAATTGGTAATAGAAATGTCCTGGTTTTTGTTATTATCTTTAGGCTGATTGTTTGATGAAACTATAAGGGTGTGGGCTGGTGACCCAGGCAGAGTTCCATCACAAATATCAAAGATGGGCTATTTTCCCTTATTCATCTTTCTACTTGAACAGATTACTTCTTAGTAGTGAGATGATTCCGATTTCTGTATGTCCCTTTCAATGAAGGATCTAAATTTTTGAAGAAAATTTTTTCCCGCCCAGGCATTTTTTGAAAGTGCGGATAATACGTAGCGTGGGAAACTTGTTGTTTAGAAGATTCTCCTATTTCAAATATACATGAGGCATGCCAAGGTCTCTTAGATGTAGATTGCAGATTACCATTTAATAATGGTTGCTTCATGGATCGACGATCATAGATTCAAGGGTTGATGAAAAAGGGTTTAGCTGGCTGAACTATTGCCTTTCCTAAAAAGATTGAGTGTAGTCCTTTTTGATCGGCCAAACCCTTATTAGGGTTTCTTTCCACATATGAACATTTTTGAAAATGAAGCCTACAATGTTTCTGTCTGACAGGTTGAACCACAGGCGTAGAAGAAAATATACAAGGGAAATAATTACTCTCAAATGATGATTGTTTAGAGTAAGGAATTCCATTGTCTTCATAGTACTACTCAAATTTGCGGTTTTACGACTGCAACTGACTCCTTCTGCCGTATTTTTGCCCTCTATGAAGTGATATTCCTGTGTCCTGATAGTATTGTTGGAATTTAACCTCTTGTGTTTCCAACTGCTGCCGAGGTCCTAAAGGTTTCTTATCTTGATAGTGGTTTTTGTTTTCTCCTGCACTACCTCTGTTACCTCCTATAGACAGACCTGCTCTATCTCTGCTACCTCCTGCGAACGGGCCTGCCCCCTCTCTGCTACCTCCTGCGAACGGTCATGTGCTTCCTCCTTCCATCATTTTGACTTCAATAATATAATCTGCAACTTGCATATTTAATTTTGGTACTGGTGGAATAACAACTATAGGTGGTATAACAGTTGGTACCATTGGCTATATTTTTGCACAACATGGCATTGGAGGCCTTAGAGGTAACTTTCCAGCTTGTATCAGGCTATTCTAAGCTCTAACAACAACATCATAAGAATTAGGTAAAGTATATCCTCCCATAGACTGTATCATAACTGAAATGTCACTATTAAAAGCCTTTAGATAAACCAAAAATGCATAATCATTGGATGGTTTAACAGAGGCTAGAATTTTGTCCCAAGTTCACTGAAAATAAAAATTGAAATTTGAGATATGCTCATTAATATTTCTTTTAATTGTAGTCAACTTCTCAACCAATGATAAATTATCATATCTATCTTCAAATTTGTTGATCAAAATGGTTCCTAACTCATCCCATGTAGAAATAGAATTTACAACTAAACTTTGAAACCAAATCAATGCTTTTCCCTTTAGAGAAGTTGCTAATAATTTTAATGCCATGTGTCACTTGATGCAAACCACAAAGAGTGGCAATATCTTTAATATTCTCTATTGTTGAAATATGATTATCTCCATTAAAGTATGACAAACCTTTTAATGCTACTGGTGGAATATCATGATGAACAACAATTTGTAATGGGCTGTCAGCATTAAAAGTCACAAATGGTAAGTTTTAGGCCATCTGTACTGGTGGTACTTGCTACTGAACTATAGGTGGTACAATAGATTTTTTAGACTAGGTTACCTTCCTTTGATATTTTTTCTATCCTCGGGTAGGTGTACCACTTGTGGATGCTACAACAATAGATTGAGCCTTTGTTGATTCTTCAAAAATGGGTAATTCTGATCCAGAATTGTCAAGGATACTTAAATATTCTGGAAAATTGAAATCTTCAATAATTACCTCATGAAATTTAGAAATGGAAGCTTGATCCTCAAAGATAGGATTTCCAAATAGTGAAAAATTAGACCTCCTCAAAGAGGATCTTTCTCCTACAACTTGAGATGCTCTATCTCTTCTTGTTGATCTGCTTCCTCTTCTACTGGGTTGTAACTCTTGATAAAAATCCTTCGTTGTTTCTTCTTGTAGGATTCCTTCTCATTAAGATAAATATGCAACTAAATTTGCAATAAAACCTTCAAAATAGAGTCGCCAGGTGCTGGAATAAATACCTTCTAAAAGGTTGAAATATTGTTGTTTACACAAAAACAACAATAAGAAATAATAACTTGCAAGGAACTGTGAAGCAGTTTGTGTCCCATCGGGCGTGCCAAAAACTATTTTCAATCAGGATTGCGCCTATAGCTTAGATTTAAAATCTAGCTATCCTTTGGAAACATAGAAACATTCTTGTTGATGGGAGAGAGAATGAATCTCCAGATTCTAGGTCGGTTCCTATTTGATTCAGAATATCACCTACGGATGTTTTTTTGATTTGGGAAAAGGGAGAAAGAATAACTAAAACTGAATAAACTAACTAAGAGGGTGATACACCAAAATGGATTCATACTTATCATAATTTCAAACTAACATCCACAGGACATACACTAATGATTTTTGCAATAACATTCACTATTCAATGCATAGGCTGACTTAAATTCCGCTACTAGGGTCTATACCACTAACAGTGACAATTCCACCAACAAACATGCATATTTTGTAAAACGTCTGCACTCCATAACCTAGAATAGGAATTTGGAACAATTCACTAAACTATACTATAAAATACTTTACGTGTTAATGCAAAAACTTGACAGGATTGATAGAAAAACTCAGAAAGATGTATGAAAAATAGGGCAAGCTTTATTTTCCTAAAAATCTGTAAGATAGTTACATGAGAAAGTACAAAAAATGCCAAGGAATATATGCATTCACTTGAATATAATCTGTATCAAACATGAATTGATGGCTACAAAATACAAGAAAAAGTGCAAAGGAACCAAGTGTTCACTAATGCAATCTTCCTCCTAAGTTCTGAACCCCTAATACTAAATAAGAGGTTCAGATATATAGCCCTCAAGGTTAATTTTGAAAATCTATATCCCCTCTAAAAAGCTCCTAATAATCAGCTAGAAACCCTAAATTTAAGTCATAAATTATGCCCTAACTATAGCCCCTAATGTTGGTATCTTCAAAATGTACATCTTTATAAAAATATTACCAACACATTAAATATTACATCAAAATCTAGCAAATGTAACCCAAAAGATAGCTAAACCCTAACTTCATCGCATGAAAACCTAACTCATAGAATATACAATACCCTAACTATGCATAAACAATACCAGCCAAACTTAAGGTCAACATGACCAATGTTCAATGCAAAAATCTCTGTCAGTGGTACTGGTTGTGCTATCGTGGCATTCGGTGAGGTCATTGTGCACTGCAGTTGGTCTAGCATTTTTAATGCTTTGATAGTGGACTCCAAAGTTTGAAAAAACTTGGCATATGCATTTCACATTTCATTTTGTAAATTAGTATTGGGAGAAATGTTAGGGTTCTCTACTTCTAGTGTCACCATGCTTGTGGTTATGGTTTTTTTCATGCTTCTTTGTGCTTCTGCGGTAATCTGGAGTTCACCATTTATGAACCCAAGCTGGTATCTATAGTATATTTGAAGTTTTATCTTTATCCTTGTCTGAAAAAAATGAGTGATACACTCATGTTGAGCATGAAGCTCAAACTACAGCTAGAAGTGATCATTTTGTAAAGGGCTTGGTCTCTTAATTGGATTGGAGTCATCTTTTAACTTTTGGTTCATTGCATGCCATAAGGTATGGCATTTTTCATGCATCTTCATAAGCTTCTTTCAGTTTAAATTGACCTCCACTGCAGCTATACTTTTGGATTTTGCATGCCATAACACATGACATTTTGCTTTTGCATTTTCTTGGGTGGCATTTGGTATTTGGGTGTATGCTTGAACTAGAGTTTCATGCTATCTTTAGTTGAATTCGAGCTCCTCATTGTTTATGACACTTTGAGTGAGAAGAGCTCGGGCTCTCTCCATCTTCGTGGCCTCCACTTGATCTTGAGTCTTTTCATGCCATAAAATCCTAAGAACTCGGGTTCTCTATTATTTTCATAGTGGTTTTACTTTGGAATTTGGAGTCTATTTCCATGAAACATGGTGTTGTTCATGCATCTTTTCTTGAACTCAGGCTCCACCGCGGATTTGACTTGCAACTTATAGATAAGTTACTTTATTTTGCTATGTTAACATATAGTTTGAACTTTTTGTTTGCTCTACATAATTTCTGCATACTTGAGCTTACTTCAGTTGATGTTTATTACTTCCACCATGCTTGTTGTAAATGATCTTGGGGTTTAGTCGATATGGGTATCCATTTTTAATAGAAAATAATTCTAGGTTTTTGTCTTTGTCTTCTGTTGACTCCACCATGCATGTTGTAAATGATTTCTCCATGTATTCCTTGCTAAATTTTTTATAAAAGTTGTTTGTTGTAATTTTAAGTTTGAGCTTTATCTTGTGTTGATGTATCACTATTGTCTTCTGTTCATCGTGCTTAAATACCCACTGTCTGAGACCGAAGACCCAAAGTATTAGTTCATTTCTATTCTCTTATAACAACACAGTTTTATATATGCATATTATATGCTCAAACTAGAAAGCTTGTAACCATTAATGTTGATGAATAGGCATTTGATAATAAAGTCATGCAAGAGTTGTCTGTCATTTTTGACTGAGAGATAGACTTAACTTGAATGATTCTACTAGATATCTGCATTTTGTTTTGAAACCATGCTTATGTTGTTTTCAGTTTTATGTCTGATTATGACATTTGATTTCATACTGAAAAATAGTGACAAGTGTTAGTTTTAACAAACAGTGGTCTCCTCTTGTGAAGGAATTACTTATGAGGTTTGAGCTCAGGCTCGTAACTCTCATAGGCAATACTGTAGAATTGAACTCAACTTTTGAATCATGCAGATTTCCCTTTTATTTGCATAGCTTTGTCATATGATTTCCATTCTTTAGTAGGCATTATTTTTTCATCTTTTGACCATGTGTTATATTTTGCACATGCCTCTAACATTGTTCTACTTTTTCATCCCTAAATTGGTATTTCATTTGAACATGAATAACAACATTTAATAATAGCATTGTCATTTGATTTCTCTTTGAATAAACACTATTAATTGATGAACATGCATAATTGTATAGTCAGAAAATGGAAGCACTTCCATGGTAGACTGGTTTAGCTTTCTGAGTAAGTGGTTTGGGGTCATGTCAAGCACCTTGAATGGGTTCCTGATTTAGACTTGGATTTTCCCCTGTTCTGCCCCATTTTCCACCTCTCTCTAGCCAATTTTTGGCATTCTGGATTGTAGATTTGAGATCTTTGACCTCAGGGTCAAGGTCAACCTTTTAGGTCTATGTCAACCTCAACCCTAACCTAGGTCAAGGTTGACCTCACCCTTGATCTAGGTCAAGGTTGACCTCAATCTTGACCCAGGGTCTAGATTTTAGGATCTCATAGTTTTTGAATGTGGGTCTTTGAAAAAGTTAATTCCCACTTTCGGGTCGACTGTTTCGGGTTCCAAAGTGATGATTCCTAAATTATATTTAATATAGGTCCTCTCCTAGGAGAAAAGGTTTTAATGAGAATTTAATTCTCCTATGTCAGCCTCCTTAGAATATTGTTCCCTAATTTCATATAAAAGGAAGTTTTTCTCCTCTCATTTTCTTTAAGTCCTCTATTCAAGCCTAAGCATCATTGAGAAATTGAGAAGCATTATCAAGTGAAGTTAAAGAAAGATAAGGAGAAATATTTGAAGCAATCATCTATCCATCATCAAGTATTCAAGCATTCATTAAAGAGATCCATTGGAAGCCATTGAAGGATTCAAGCTACATAGTACCCTTTTTGGTGATCTCTCCATCCACCTTCTTCCAAGCCTCTTCATACTTAAGAACTTATTCAAGATTTGGTTTTGGAGATCTACAAGAAATTGATTGAAGACATCCAACATTCTAAATTCTAGAGTCATTGGTGCATACATACTTATGGACTCAAGGATTTGAATCCTCCACAAGGACTTTTACATGAGCAAGGTGAATTATTTCATTTACTTTGTTTACTTTTGCAATTTCAATTATATATTTGAGGTTAATTCCAAAAATGGAGTTTAACCAAGGAAAACCCCTCCCCCCCAACAAAACAAATCTCTTTTTCTTGTAGGTACAGGTTTGGGACTATGGATTTGAACTCAGATATGGATACCCTTTTTAGCGAACTATTGGGATCTGAAAATAGATTTTATGTTGAGGTAGTGCAGGTTAGGGTCAAGATTACTAGGCCAGGGGTGACATTTGTCAGTCAAGGTTGACCTTTTTCACAAGACAGTATCGGATCAAAAAAATATTTATGGGTTTTGTTTGTCTTTGTGTTTCTCTTCTGGATCATACTTCAGATTTTCCAGAAATAGAGTATAGACCTCAGAAAACAACATTCTTTAGATCTAAAATTCTTTAAGGTTGGTACTTCCTCTCATCCTTTTCAATTACTACAATATATTACGTCTCCTTAATCATAAAACAGAATTTAAGATCTTCTTCCTTACTCTCATTTCCAAATGGTTGATTCATTTGTGCATTGATCCTTCTTTTGGGTTAATCAATTTGGATCTTTCATTTGTGCATTTGGGGATAAAAGAGGAATATCTTATCTTCCTTCCCCCTATATGCTTCACCATACAATACACAAAAAATTACAATTAAATGTAAAGGTTAAGGAAATACAACACATTTCAAACCTAATCAAACAACATAAATACAAAAACAAAATTTTCTTCCTTTACAATAATTATAACATCATTTTATTTCCATCCTTTATTAATAATAGTGTCACTGATTCTTTGTATTTCCCGATTCAAAGAAAATGTTTGTATTGTTCAGTTCTTGCATATGTGATGCATATCTTTAAAAAACATCACTGTTGAGAATGCATATTATCTTCCATTTAATTGCAAACATCTATGTTATTGTTTTGTTGTCTTCTCTCTTATTCAAACATAACAGTATTTAGAATAGCATTATGATGCTCCATTGCTTAATGATAATAGTGTTTGAACTATGCATGTGTTTCTCTCAATTTGATATAATGTTATTAGATATTCTATATATGCATATGTCTGACACTTTGAAACAGTATTAGAATTTCCTTACTGTTAAATATGCACTGTATTTTCCTTGAATCATCTTTATACATTTTCATTTAGTCAGATTAATTTATGCATATTCATTTGATAATTGCACTCATTATATATGCATATGCATAGCTAAAACCTTGATAACAGTGTTACTGTTCCTTTTCTATTTTACATGCACTGTTACTTGTACATTGATGCACCTCTGTGTTTGTATATGCAAAACTGAAATTTTGTTTAAACATTAGCATAATCTTTCATATGGATGATCCATTTGACAACCATACATGACATCTCTGGTTATAATATAACTTTTGTGGAAGCATAACAACAATCATCCTAAAAACATTAATTTTAACCTTCATTACACAATAATGGAATACAATGTTACCTTCTTATTTGATTTTAATCGACCCCCTTCCTTGCAGAACTATGTCCTTTCATTAGATCACAACAGTGTACTTTAAAGAATCCACCTTTTATTTCACATGTATCTTCCAATAGTTCTGTTGTATTCTGCATATTTGTATCAACCTTAAGGAACTACATCTCCTTCTTCTGCATTTGCTAAAATTTTAAAATTTTAGCTTTCTTGTATTGCATGTAATGTATCTTGTGAGGTTCGAGTGTGGGCTCACGACACTCACTACATTTATCTTTATCATCTGCAACTAGTGAATTCATAGATCATGTTTCTATCTACATTTGAATATACTTTTGCTTGTCTTTATTGCACACACTACCAAATCAATCTATTAGGTTAGTGGACAAAATCAACCAATCAATTTTTGTGTGTGAGTATCATGTGAAATAACATTCATTCATGAATGTTGGTTGACTGGTTGTGTTTACTATCTTAATATGTTTGATGTTCCAAAAAAGGTTTCTTAGCTACAAGAACTAAATCCCTTTAATTCAGATATTTGATTTTACATGCATTTCTTAGATCCAATTTGGATCTAACTCTTTTCTATCTCCATGATGCAGGTCAGGACCAAAAGAAGACTTAGGATGTATAACAAATAGGGACAAGGCCAAAGACATGAAGATTCAGATAATCTAGATAATCAGCTCCAACATGCAGAAGACCTCTTAAAGGCAATTCATGACCCCTAAACCTTATTATGCTTCTATCTTACTTTCAAAATTGTATATTTTCTCTAAGTTCTCAATATGAAAGTTGTAACCTTGAAGGAATACTTGTTTACTACATTTAGTTTGAATGCACAATGTAATGATCATTTTTAAAATTTGAATCTGATCAATACTTAGAGTACAATATTAGTGTTAACATGAGTGCAAAAGCAATGTATTCCAACTTCATTATCTAAATAGTAATGTTAAAGAGGTGTACATTTATGCAATCTTTAATGTTTACAATTGTCATACTACGCGTGCACTTTATCTTCTGAATTCAAGCAATTCTGCAACTTAGAACAACAACTATTCAATCCATAATTCACTGTAAAAGTAATGTCAACTTACCAATTTAGCATGCAAACTAAATTGGTAACAAGATAATTACAAAAGGCATGGGAAACATCCTTGGATTCAAAAAAGATAAAATTCAAGGTGATCTTTGATAGGATGTAAGTAAGCTTTGTTTTAAGTGTACATATTTCAGTTTAAGTAAGCTTTGGCATTTTTTCCAAAGGGGAAGTATATGTATAGGAAGTATTGGGAGAATTATTCTATGGTATATATTTATTGGGAGTCATAAGTTGGTATATATTCTTTTTCTCTAGTCTTCTAGTATTGAGACTGTGATTGCATGATTGTAAGCAGTTAGCATGTGTTTTCCATCAATGCCAAAGGGGGATATTATTGGTATTGTGATAGATTTTGAGGTGCAGTCATAAGGAGTCACTTATTTGGTTATCATTGATGGTAACTAAGTCCGTATAGTCATGAAATACTACATGTGAAGTAAAGACACAATTGACAATAAGGTAATGTAGAAAATTGGCTAAGTCTAGAAGATCGGTAGACAATGAGAAGATAACTTTGGTGGAAATCATGGTAGAAGTGGAATTATGAGGATTTGTCATAGATACATCATCAAAATGTTTAGATTGTAGTGTGGTTCCAACCATAACTCATTTTTTTGATCGAAGAAAGATTTTTTGTTGTCACAAACATTAAGACGGGTAGAACTCAATAATTCTTGAGTAACAACTAGTAAATCATATATCGGTGAGTGGTATAGTATGTGCGATGATATATAACGATATGATGACATGGAATAGAGGTTATGATTTCATTTTTTTGATATTTATGTGATCGATGCAATCATTTAAGATGGATTTGAGGTGTTGCATTGGAGAAGTCAAAATGTGTTTGACTACTTTGGATTTATAATTTGCAGTTCTTACCTTGATCTAATGCGGTCATGATAAATCATTTTATTCATCGAGATTATCACTTTGGCACATAGTGATTCATGGGAAAGTATTTGAAGATCATTTTTGGTGTGTTTGATGTTGGTACAAGTTGTGTATATATTGGGAACTAATCATATTAAAATGTAACAAGTTGTAGTTGTTGTGGGTGATATGATTAGGGTTTTATGATTTCAATTTGAGGTTGCAATGAAAAAGCTGATAGATAGAGAGTAGAGAGAAGTTATAGAGTACACAAAATAGATTGGGTCTGACAAGAAATTAGTGTTTCATCTAGGTCACTCATTTTGTTGTTCTCTAATAGTTATAGCAAGAAAAATCCCTTAACTGGGTGAACTTTAATAGGTTCCTATTTGTAAATCCTTTAATAGGGTAACTTCTTTATTGAGGTTTGAAATCCTCTAGAAACGTATATCATAACTAATCTTATTGTACACCTAACAGTGTACTAGTCACTCCTAACAAGGTGAACTCTCAAAAATGGTATTTGTAGCTCCTAAAAAGGAAAACTCATTTACTATAGTAGTGGGCTTGTGGGTGTCATCATCACAAAGGTTTTCCCCCTCTAACCAAGGGTTTCCATGATAAAATATATGTGTCATGTGTGATGAGTTTGTGGATACTTGATATTATTTTATTTTGTGTGTTTTCATCAGTTATATGCTTTGTGGCTTGGAAATGAATTCACCAGTTATTTAGATTAGTTGTTGAATTTGTTTATTACCTGTTTGGACTTACTCACCCCCCTTGGTACCTATTAATTCCAATGAAGCATGATATGAACAAGTTTACCCTTCCTACATTTGATGGTAGGAGTAAGACAATTTCTTGTGCTTGGATACATAAGTTAGACACCTTTCTAACACTTAAACCCATGAAGGAGACAAAGGTAATTAAATTTTCTACTATGCACTTAGAGGGCACAACATATGATTGGTGGCATCATGGTTTCATAACAAAATATCATGGATTGATTAATTCTTATGAAGAGTTTAGTACTAAGCTGATTGCTTGATTTGACACTAAGGTTATTGAATTCTACTACAGAGATTTGGAACAACTGAGATAGAGTGGTTCATTGTATTCATTCATTAATGAGTTTCAGAGGATCTCAATTATGGTTCCAGATATGTTAGAGAAAAGGAAGGTAATTTTGTTCACTAAAGGTTTGAATGAAAAATTCAAGGGGTTTTTGAAAGTTATTAATCCAAACTTATTACAGGATGCAATTAAAATAGAAATGTACCTATATACTTCTCCTAATTCTTCTCAA
This sequence comes from Thuja plicata, assembly GCA_018584345.1. Classification (NCBI taxonomy): domain Eukaryota; kingdom Viridiplantae; phylum Streptophyta; class Pinopsida; order Cupressales; family Cupressaceae; genus Thuja; species Thuja plicata. The sequence continues at coordinate 498,021 of MU224408.1, read as the reverse complement.
CAACATAAAGGAAACTCCAAAATCTCTATAAAAAATTAGAAAATTTATGATCATCCTAAAATTATCCCTCGTAATGTAGATTATGAGACAAGAAATGAGCTAAGGAGGAAATAACTATGTTTCAATTGTAAAGAACCATGGACTCCCAAACATAGGTGCAAAGGAAAAGGGAAATTATATTACATGGAGGTAGTTTTAGAGGATGAGGAAGAATGGATTAAGGACAACAAATGGGAAAACATTGATAATGAGGAGCCTTCAGTGGGAAAAGATGAAAATAGGATTGACCAATCTGAGGTTACCATTGTTACATCGTCAGGGGTATCTTGGTTCAATTCCTTTTAATTAAAGAGAGTACTTAAGGGGAAGCCAGTAGTCTGTTTGGTGGAAAAGGGAGCTATATACAACCTTATTGGTGATTAGCTAGTTGCAAAGAATGGATTACAGGTTGAGAAATTCTCAGGTTTTAAGGTGATAGTTTCTAGTGGTGGAACCTTGAGTTTCCCTACAAAAATTTATTAGCTTTGTATCTAATTTGGAAACTACTCATTGACTAATATCTTCTATGTGATCAAGTTAGAATAAATTGATGTGGTTCTTGGGATGCAGTGGCTTCAGTCAATTGGAGGGTACACCTTGGATCACCAGAAGATTTTTTTTGAGTTCTTACCAGATGGGAAGGAGGTAGTGTTGGAGGCTTCATCACATGGCAAATCAAGAGTAGTTTCAACTCACAAGATGGAGGCTAAATTCAAAGGTGTATCTTTATGTCAAGATGAATACATTGTTTCCCACTTAATTGATAAATTAGAAAATGAAAGTATGAATCAACTTGAAGAAACTTTCATGGTTTTTGATAATCCATTATTTGAAGTAGACAAGGAGGCGATATATGATAATCACTCTTCGAGTTAGATAATGAAATACCTCTTTATTTAGATGGAATGAGTGAGATGTGAGATTCAGGCTATAGTTTTATCAGAGTGGAGCAAAAAAAGCATGATGGGTATGAGTCCAATAGTTGTGAATGTTAGTCTTTGCAAAAAACATTGGAACATATGATCTTGATTGCATTTTGAGGAGTGCATATCATTTCTCTTTTATCCTGAAAGTTGATGAGTTAAACATGTTTTTGATGAAAAAAAGAAGGGAATGAATGATTGGTATAAAGAGGATTATACTTCATCATGGTATGAGATGAACTCACCATCAGAAAGAGGTTGCACTACTTGCAGTATTTTTAGTTTACATTTTATGGATGTTTGTTACATTGATTTTTAGAGAGGTTTTGATATTGAGTTCAATTGTTCTAGGTTGTGTAATGGAGCTATTTGCATATTTATTTGGGATCCTAGTATTGATATGTAGATTCCTAATTTCTTGAGGACAAGCAATCTTTAAGGAGGGATGACTGTATTGTTCCCTTTATGGGACATTAGAAATTTAATTAAATAATTACTTATGGTATCAAAATACATTGGCAACTTAATTTAATTAATTAATAGAGTAATAAAAGTGACTTACTTTTCCAGCCAGGATTATAAAATAAAATTTTCTTTATTTTAAATTAAAAGACAGAGAAATGGAAGATGAAGAGACAAGTTTTGGAAAGCCAAGAGTTTCCTGGAGATTATTATAAAATACATGGAGAGAATTATTGAAGGCATGTTCAGATATTATTTTGATGCAAAGAATTTATTTGATGCATTTTGCATTAGCTGGATTTTCTTAACATGAAAACCTTCAGGAATTTGTTAGGAGAGTTGGACGGAAACCTAGTTCTTCTGGGAGTGGATTCATGACCAAATTCACATTTGTGCTTAAAGTGCGAAGTCTCATCTAGAAATAAATATTTATAATATTTGCAGGTCTAAAGTGTTTTAATTTGAATTGGGTAATATTTATTCTAATATGTGTGTGTGTGTGTGTGTGTGTGTGTGTGTGTGTGTGTGTGTGTGTGTGTGTCCATTCTCAATAAAATATTATCTATAGTGCTTTGATGAATATTACACTTTATATGGAGGTTTTAAGATTAAATTTTTGAGAAATTTTTATCGGAAATATACAACCAATTGGGCCTCACTCATTTCCATATTATAAAATATAATTGTGATCACAATATTTGATTTGGAGTGAACATCTAATATAAGTCAGTTTAATATTAGGTAGCTAAATATAATATGTTGTATTTTCTTCTTTGCATAAGATTGGACTGGAGTAGGATTTAATTAATCCTATCAACACTTTACAAAGATTAGAAATATTCCATAAATGTCATATTTTTTATACATTGACTTAAACCAAGAAATAATGATGGAAGTGCTAATAATAAGCTCTCGAGTGCATCAATATTTCATTTGCTAAAAGATTAAAAAAAAATCCAGTTAAGAGAATAATGTAGAGCTAAATGGAGGAAGAGCGAAAAAATTGTGGAGTCTCTTTAGGAGAAATAGGGATGTGATTCTTTCTACTTATGATTTTGTCGAGAGCTTAGGGGAGAGATTTTTGAAGATACATGGAATTTCCTCTTAAGGGAAGAATTCAAGCATGGATGTTATGCTTCAAAAAATGATGAATGGGTCTTCTTTTTTGTCACCACTACAAAACATGACAATTCAGATGTAGAGAATTGGTGCATCCATAGATAGGAGGAGCTTCAAAGAATTCAATGCAATCCTTTCAACAAGAGTCACACAATGGAAGAAACACAAAATAATGGAGAGATGTGCAAGATATTCTTTCTTACTCTCATCAAGAATCAAGTACAATGGATCTGCAACATGTGATCTTACATTCCAAGTATATAGGACTTCTTTTGAGCCTTTTATAGGTTATCTTTTTATACTATCTATCACAAGATCATAATGATAGTTCTAACTACAAAGGCTCTACTATTTCTCCATGCCCCTAAGGGATCAATTAAATGAGTTTATAAATCCTTTGCAAGTATAAGTTCAGCCTGAGAAAGATTACATTCTCCAAGAACAAGAAAATGTATTAGATTATAGGCCAGGAACCAAATCATAAGAATCTACCATAAATAGATAAAAAATGATGAGAGAAGCCAAAATTAATTCATCCATGCATATATAATCTTTTATATATGAGCCACAAAGCTTCATTGATCAAGAAAATTCTTCGCAATATTAGAAAACACAAACTAGCTGTGAAACATGTAGAAAAAAGATGTCCCACTAGACATCCAAGATATCTCAAACACAAAGAAATCAATCGAGGTGTGAACCTAGGTGAAGGTAAAAAATGATTCTAGGAACACTCCATGAGGTGCATAACAACAAATGATCCAAATTGAAGGAATGTTGAAGGAAAATCAACCACTGACAAATTGGAAATTTAAAAAATAAAATATTTTTGGTTGATGCAAGATTGCCAAGAATCCAAGATTCTCATGCATCAAACACCCAGGGTTATTTTAAAAGTGATCCTGTCACTTTCCTAAGACTAAAGGAAAAACCAATATGGTCAACCTTAGCTTTAGAAATCCATGAAGAATGTTCAACTAGTTTGTCTTTCTATTTCATAAGATATTCTTTGTACTACTTGCCTCTTGTAGTTTTGCCTATTATGTTATCCAAACTCTCTTCTATCTCATCCATTTTATTCTTAGGATACTACTACTCAACATCTGATCCATCCCTTCCAAAAAAATTTGATTCATGATACTCATACCGATTTGCAACATTTAATATAGGTGATATATCCATGTCATCTGATAACTCCACTTCATATGCATTCCCTGAATCAAATCTCCTCAAGATTTTACATGGTCTAAACTTCCTCATCTTCATCTTGTTACATGTTCCAACTAGAAATCTACCCTTCTTAAAATAAACCATCACCTAAAGAAAATTCCTTTTGTCTCTATTTAATATATGTTCTCTCCTTATACTCCTAGTTCATATCTTCCAAATACTATCTAACTTCATCATGCAATGATTTCATGACTTCTACAAATTCCTCTCCTTCTGCACTTCTCCTAATCTCCTAGCTGATGCCCCTTAAGTATGATACTCCTTTAGGATTCATGACTATAATTATCTCAAATGGTTTCTATATTGTACTCCTATTTACTAAATTACTATACGCAAACTTTGCTTGTGCTAGAACTAAATACCAATTTCTAATCTTCTCTCCAACTAAACATCTTAGTAAGTTACCTAAAATTCTATTCACTACCTCTATTTGTCCATCGGTTTGTGAATGAAATGTAGAACTAAACTTTAATTTAGTATTCATCTTCCTCCAAAGTATTCTCCAAAAATAACCAACAAACTTACTATCCTTATATGAAACTATACTTTTAGGAAACCCATGCAATCTCAAAAATTCTCTGAAAAATGAATCTGCTACATATATTTCATCTATTGTATTCTTACAAGGTATGAAATGAGACATTTTTGAAAATATATCCACTATGACAAATATAGAGTCATTTCCTCTTGGGATCTTTAGTAATACAAGAACAAAATCCATGCTAATGTCTTCCCATGGCCTAGTTGGTACTGTCAAAGGCGTATACAATTGAGTGTTCTGACTACTTCCTTTATCAACTTGGAAAATTTTACATTTTTGAACAAATATCCTTACGTCCTTATGAAATTGAGGCCAAAAATATTTCTCACTCACCAAAGTTACTATCTTGTTAACACCAAAGTTTCTAGCTAGTCCTCCATAATGCTTCTCCTTAATTAGATTATCCCTCATTGAACTTCTAGGTATACACAACTGAATTCCACTGAATAACATACCTTCTTGAATGAAATAATCCAACCATTTAATTCAGTTTTTTACAATAGGTTCTCTACAATCTTTCCACAATTCTGCAAAATTAGGGTCATCCACATACATGGTCTTCAATTTAATGAATCCAAACACTTCATTTCTCATCTCTATCAACAAATTTCTTCTTCTACTCAAAGCATCAACACCGTTACTTGACTTACCACTCTTATGCTTTAACACAAATGTATAGATCTGTGAGAATTCAACTCATCTCATATGTCTCTAATTCAACTTACCTTGACTCCTCAAATATTGTGATGCTTGATGATTGGTATACAACAAAAATTCCTTAGGAAACAAGTAATGTCTCCATTTCTTCAAGGCTTGAGCTATGACATAAAATTCCTAATCATAAACTAAATATCTTCTCTTGGCATCATTCAATTTTTCACTAAAATAAGAAATCACTCTTCCCTCTTAAGTTGACACTACTCCAACTGTATTCCCACTTGCATCAAATTCCACTTGAGATAACTTATTGAAATCATGTAAAGCCAACATAGGTTGTTCAGTCACCTTGTGCTTCAACAACTCAAAACTCATTTTTTTGCTCCATGTGTCCACTTGAATACTTTCCTATCTCCTCTCATTGTTTGCGTCATAGGACTACAAGTTGACCTGAAATTCCTAATCAAATTTCAGTAGAAACTAGTCAATCGATGAAATGATCTCACCTCATCAAAAATTTTAGGTTTATGCCACTCGATAATTACTATAACCTTCTTAGGATCCATCTTCAATCCTTCCACTATGATTAAAAAACCCAAGTACATCGTTTCTTCCTTCATGAAAGAACACTTCTTGATGTCTATCAACAAATTTTCTTCCCTCAATCTCTACAACACTTTTCTTAGATTAAAAAATGATCCTCCTTACTCTTACTAAAAATTAGAATGTCATTAAGTTAAACAATCACAAACTTGCATAATAATTTCTTCAATATTTCATTCATGAGCCTCATGAAAGTAATCAGTAAATTGGTAAATCCAAAAGGAATAAAAAAACACTCATAAAATCCTTCATTTATCTTGAATGTTGTCTTATATTCATCTCCTTCTTTGATTATGATCTAATGATAACCACTCCTTAAATCAACCTTTGTGAAATACCTTGCCCGACTCAAACAATTTATTATATCATCCATCCTAGGAAAAGAAAACCTATACTTCACCGTAATATTATTAATAGCTCTAGAATCAGTACAAATCCTCCATTCTCTAATCTTATTCAATGCTAATATTGTAGGTACTACACAAGGACTCAAAATTTCTCTGGTCAAACCTTTTCTCAAAGACTCTTGTACTTATCTATTCAATTCTTCATTCACTTCAAGTTTCATTCAATGTGTTTCTTTATTAGGAAAAATAGATCCAGGTATTAGATCCGTGCAATTACTAATACTTCTCATAGGTGGTAATCCATCATGCACATTACCTAAGATTATGCCTACATACTTTATCAGTAATTCCCTTATTTCCTCTAGATGTTCTTCTACCGATTCCAAATCAGACTTCTTAGGAATTAATGAATAACACATACTATCACTCTTCAGATCATCCAATAATTTCCTTCCTTCAACCAAGAAAATACTAACATTGGTGCAATTCTCATTCTTAGGAGGCTCAACTAGGGGTAACAATGCCTGTTTCATTCCATTAGAAATAATAGTATACATATTCCTTCTTCCATCATATAATTTTTTTCTATCACATTTCCATGGGCTACCCAAAAAGATATGACAAACATCCATAGGAATAATATCACAAAGAAATTCATCATGATAAGATCCAATCCTCAATTTTACTAGGCCTTTCTTAGTTACCAGTACCTTATGATCATCTTTGATCCATACAATCTGATAAGGCTTCAGGTCTTTCAACCTCTACAACTTCAAATTATTCACCAACTCCCCAGAGGCTAAGTTATCTGAACTACCACTGTCAATGATCACTTTACAACACTTTCCTTCAACTTTACATCTTTTCTTGAACAAAATTTTCCTCAGCAATGGTTCTTAATTAGTTTCTTCATAACATAGGGCTCTCCTTACCATTAGGGATTCTTCATATTTGGTTCAATTTAGAGGTTAACTAGTTTCTTGTTTCATAAAATCATTTCAACTACTGTTCTCAGTCCTCTTTCTTGAATTTCCTTGAGTACATTCAAAACCTCAGTGTCCTTAACCACCACATTTGAAATAGGTTCCTCCGACCACATTTGGAATTTTTTTTCATCCCTTTGGTATGAGTTCTCTTCCTTGAAATTAGACATGCCTTTATTATGATCCAAACAAGATCTTCTTCCTCCAAAAGGTCTACCCCTCTGAGATCTTCCACCTCTTCTTCTTTATCTTTGTTCATGTCTTTTCTTCAAATTTTACTCATGTTTTAGGGCATATTGGTAGGCTTCATCCACACTTTGTAATTTAACCAGACAAATCTGATCTTGAATTGATGTCAATAAACCATTCAGGTACCTTGCAACCCTCTCAACATAATCATTAGTATGTCCAGAACTGATATTCAATCTATAGAATTCCTTGGTATACTCCTTCACACTAAGATTCCTTTGCTTTAGATTTTACAAATTCCTAAAAAAATTTACTTGGTAATCAACATGTAAGAATTTGGCCTTCAATTTTTTCACCATCATATCCCATGATTTAATTTTGTCCTTTTCTCTTCTTTATCTATATATTTGCAAATGTTTCCACCATAATGATTGATGTCCTCTTAATTTTTTGCAAGCATACTTCACCTTCTTGTCTGCATTAGTACCTTTATAATCAAAGTACTTCTCCATCTCTGTGATCCAATCAAGTAATTTCTCCAAACACTAATTTCCATTATAATTAGGTAGATTGAAATGTTGTCTTGCATTAACTTGAGTTAGGGTCTCTATGAATTTTTCATCCCCTTGTTCAAGTTCAGGTTTAGGTTGTGCTTCACCTGTTTCAACTACTTCTTCATTTTTTTCTTCCTCTTGATCACTTACATATTCTATATGTTGACCTCTTCTATGGTCCATTTCAACAACTTCTAATATAGTTGCTATAAGTCTCAACATATCCAACACAACTAGATCTACATCTCTCTTTCCACCTCTAGCGTTTCCTCTTTGAGCCATCCCTTGTGAATCCTTTGCAATTGTGGGTCAGATCCTCACTCTACCACCCCACAATAAATTAATTCAGGATTTTGCAAACTCAAGAACCTAGATCTATAGCCACAGAATTAGAAGCTTTCTCTAATACTACTTGGTGCAGCCAAGGATAGGAGAAACTTCAAATAAGTCAGTCCAATCCTTACATAAAGAGTCACACAATAGAAGAAACACAAAATAAAGAAGAGATATGCAAGATATTATTTCTTATTCTCATCAAGAAATCAAGTACATTGGATCTGAAACTTGCAATCTTACATTCCAGTTATATAGACCTGCTTTTGAAGATTTTATAGGTTATCTTTTTATACTATCTATCACAATCTCATGCTAATAGTTCTAACTATCAAATCTCTACTACTTCTCCATGCCCCTAAGGGATCAATTACATGAGTTTATAAATTATTTTCAAGCATCAAGTTGGCCTAAGAAAGATTACATTCTCCAAGAATAGGAAAACATATTACATTATAGGTCAGCACCCAAATCCTAATAATATCCCGTAAATAGATAAAAAATAGCAAGTGAGCCCACACGTAGGTCTACCATGCATGTATAATCACCAAGATATGAGCCACAAAGATTTTTTAAATGGAAAAATACTTCACAAGATCTAAAAACACAAATTGGCTATAAAAAGTGAAGAATAAAGATGTCCTACTAGAAATCCAAGATATCTCAAACATGAAGGAACCAATCAAAGTGCAAACCTACGAGAAGGTAAAATATGATGCCAGGAACACTCCATGAGGTGAAAAATAGAAATTGGCCAATTTGAAGGTGTTGGTACTCAAATTAATAGATTATATTTCCTATGGACATGTCGATCCAATGCTAGAAAACCCAAGTGATTTGGCCAACTAAAAAGTTCAACCAAAAACAAGGTTGGAACTTCTATAATTCTGGCTCTGCATGACCAACGTTGGTAGGCCTATACCTTAAACTTTAAGGCTTTTTATAGCATATATGATATCATCTCAAACCTCTCTTTCAAGTGTGGAAAACATACACTTATAATAAATCCAATTGTGATTAATCACAACATAAACAACAAGACTAAGAATGCTTTTGTTAATTGTAAGAATACTTAATAAATGTGTATAACTTGAATGAAATTTAGATATAATATCTCAACAACTTTAAACAATGAACTAGATGACTATATCCAATAATTGATAAGATCAGTGCTTATTTCAACTTGGGCAATAGAGTCAATCCAATTTCAATCCTATGTACTGTTAAGGCTTAGAATTGTCACCCTAACTCAGGCATTAGGGCTACACAACAATTCCATCCTCACAATGGAAACTTCCTCTAGCTGTGGGTGAACTATGGATGAGGAAGAGTCTCTGGATTCTAGGCCGGTTCCTATTTGATTCGGGATATCACCTCCTGATTCGAATCTTGATGGGGAAAAGGGAAAAAGGATTAAAAATGAAAGGGAAAATGGGGTGATACACCAAGAATGTATTCATAATTTTTATGGAAAGATAAAATAGTAACTCCACCTCATACATCAAAGGTTTAATACTTCAAATCTCTGTTCAACATATAGGCTAACAGATTTCACCACTAGGGTTAAAACCACAAATAGCTCAAACAGTCAGCAAACATACATTTTCATACAAGGTTTTAAATAATTGATCACCCTAGGAAGGAATATAAATGCACTCACTTCTCTTGGATAACAATGAAAATAACACTTGGAAAGAAAGATGAAACAGGATCATAGAATGAAAACTCCACATGTATGAGCCAATGAAACATCTGCTTTATTCTTCACCAAAATCTAACAAAATGTGATTACAAACATGAATATGAGACACTAAGGAACAATAAGCTCACTTTGCCTTCTTTTCCAAAATCTGCAACCTCAATGGATACAAAATGCATAAAAAAGGTCTACAGGATCAAATAGTTCACTGAAAGCACCTCTTTTCTAAATTCTGAACCCCTTACCATGAAAATGAAAGTCCACTAAATAGCCCACATGGCTAATCTCAAAAATTACATTTCCCTTCAAAAAGGTCTCCTAAACAGAAAGATCACCCCAAAAATAAAGGCCTAATCCATGCCTACAAATTAGCCTCCCAAAATTTCAGCTTAATCCCTAGTTTTAAGGCATAATTGATGCCAAATTTTAGCACTAAAAGCTCATTACAAAAATGAGACTGGCCCTAAAAGCTAAGTCTCCAATATTGGTAATTTATAAATATATCTTTTTAAAAGATATTACCAATATATATAACTTGTTATTGAGATAAACTCAATATTGAGCACTAAGCCTAAATATTGGTTTTAATAAAGGATATATACCCTTTTTACATCATTTTACCAACATTTACATTGCAAAATCCATTTCAAATTTAAACCAAAATGCATAAAAACCCCACCCCTAACATATCAAAACTGACACCATAGTTTTACATCTTAACCCTAGCAAAGCCGATAACTTGAAAGAATCACAATGCAAAATATCTCTTATTTGTACCTCCATGGACTCCAAATCCTTATCTAACTCGACATAGGCCTTATTTTCCATTTTCATTTTTGCACTTACTGCATTTGGGAGAGGATTTAGGGTTTTTGAAACCCCTAACTGTGACTGTGTTGCCGCCATGTTGTTGTTTCTGCATTCATTATTGGGCTTTGCTGGAGTTTCATGAAAATTTGGAGTCTTCTTCAAGTTTACTGTCTGTACATGGGCTGGAGAGTTGGTGTTTGGTACTATCATGTATGTTTTAACTAGAAACTTCTCCTTGAAAGCTTGGGCTGCATGTAAAACCCAGACTCTCCACTGTAGATTTGTAGTCTGGAACCCGTGTTCTCTTTGACGCATGGTGATTTCTTTGTTGGTTTTCTTATAAAATAGTTTAGAGTTTCATATCTCACATAAAAGATGGGTTCCACCTCTGAACTTTGCATGATTTCAATGCATTTGGATTTCATCTGCTTTTGAGCATGAAGCTCGGGTTTGACTCTGGAGTGCACACTGTCATGCCATAAATGATGGCGCTGTCCTCTATGTGATCTATGAGCTAAAATGTGATTCTGGAAACTCAAAACCATGAACCATGGTGCTCTTCATAGTTTGAAGTCTTTTCTTTGAGTTTTACCTACGGGACCTACCTGTAATACGGAGTCACCTCTGTTATGAACTCAGGCTTCTATTTTGCTGGAGTTGATTTTTTCCTTTACTATTTTTATGTGAGCCTGATATGGTTATTTGGGGTTTAACTAGAGACTTTTTCCATTAAGCACAGGCTGCAGACTGGAGTGTTCACCCGCGAGTTTCCACTGCTCTTGAATCTGCCATAATATATGGTGTTGTTTGTGCATCTTAAACTCCTATTTTATTTGTGATGAGGGCTATCTACTGAAGTTCGGCCTCCCTTATAGTTTGAACTTGGTCTGCAACTACTTACTTATATGCCATAGAGTATGGCATTTTCCTCTGCATGCTCTTGGGTGGCTCGGGCTCTGTACATGATATTGTAACTCCACTGCCACTTAATGGTGCTGTTGTGGCACTTTGAACATAGAGAGCTCGGGTTCTTCAACCATGACCTCTCTGCATAAATACCACAGATAAGTCACCATTTATGCCACATTATCATTCTATCTTCTTCTATTTGAATATGCATTTTACATTCCATATTGAACCGTAACTAGTGTCTACTAAAGTTTGGTCTATTTCATTCCTTTTAGCTGTCTAAAATGGAGGAACTGAGAGTTTCCTTCATCTATATAACTTGAATACTGGAAATGGCACTTTGATTTTTATATTGGGTTTAAAATAGTCATCTCCAAAATACTTTTTGCTAGCTTCAGCAATCAATTTGAAACACATTTTAAACATTAGTCTCTTGAGCTCAATTTTTATTGTTAC
>MU224408.1:450956-475197 GCA_018584345.1 Thuja plicata | reverse complement strand
TCCTACTTTTCCATGAAGCAAAGTTGTCTTTGTTCAACTTGGGCACATCTCGTCTGTTCATCTTGTGATCTTTACTTAGGTCTTGAAACCTTCCTTCTAAGCACACAAGCTCTGATACCAATTATTAATAATAACTGAGAGGGGGGGTGAATCAATGGCCTCAATAGTTTATCCAATTTAATCCACCAATTAATACTTCTCCAATTATTAAGTCCCTACAAGATGCATGCCTTTGAAATACTTGAAACAAATAGTTGTCTATCAGTTTACCTTGTCTGTGCTTATTCTCCTTGACAACCGATAAGCAGTAAACTGTATTTACTGATACTCAGTAAATATGCAGAGTATACCAATCAATCCATAAATACATATGCAAAATGTAAAATAGTAAAGTAATAAAACATACACATATAACACAAGGATTTTAACGTTGAAACCCTGTTAAGGGAAAACCACTGGGACTGGTACCCCAAATTTTCACTCTTCTGAAGTGAGCCCTGTAAGGAACCAACCCTGTTAAAGGTTACAAACACATGATTAAGTGTGACCTTGTTAGAGGATTTTTATACATAGGTTGTCACTAAGTATCTGGCATCTACGCTACCGTCCTTAAATCAGTCTCATGACTATCAATAGGCTTTATGCAAATCTTACTACCATCCTTGAATCAGCCTCCTTCTTAGACTGTCAATAGGCTTTAGGTAAGACCAATGCTACTATCATGAGTCAACCTTCTGGTAATCTGTTAGGATATACCTCAATTACAAAAGACTGTTAAGTCCTGCTCTGTTAAGAGACTTAATGCTTCAATGGTTAAACTGAAACAAAATGACCTATTTATAATGCAACTAAATTACATATTTTTAGATCTATTTACTTACAATATCTTTCTGATCAATGTATCAATACAATTCCTGTGTACTTAACTCTTTTCTGCTCTATGATGTTGTTCTTTTCTGTTCGTCGGTGTCTGCAGAATTCTTTAGCTCTCCCTCAACTCAATTGATCATGACTGCATGAAGTTAATCCTTCATCAGTTTCTCTTCAACATCTTCTATTAGTTCACTCCCCCATGTATCTGATTGCTTATGGAAGTGAATTATTCTTGTCTCTTATATAGACATGATATTCCTTAATTCTAGGTTCTTGATTCTTGATTTTTGATTCTTGGCGTGAAAAACAATCCAGCCAAATTGATTTACAGCTTTAACTCCTAATTTATCTCATAGTTATCTTCTTGCCAACTGTACAAATCATTTACTTAACTATGGTTGAATAAAAATAATCAAACAACTAGTTAAGTCTATCCTTTAGCTCTGCCAGCTAGATATTTTTTCATTTTCTGATCTCTCTATTCTGTCGGTCAATTCTGTAGTTCATCACCGGTGACAAATACCAATTTCATCGGTATAACTTTAGTTATCTTTGAGATCTCCGTCCGTTGGGCATCATTGGATCTTGCTCATTGGGAAACACTGTCTGTAGCTCATCGGGCATCCTTTGATTCTGCTTCATTGGGCAACACTGTCTTCTGCTCATCGGGCATCACTGTGACTTTATCTCTCTATCTTTATTGATGGTGTGCACTCCGCCGGTGTAATTTGTCACTTAGTGAATACTTGACATTTATGCATTGCTGAAAGCATAACCTTTATTCCATTGATTCTCTAAAGTCTTTGGAATTATGTATATGACCATACAGATGATATCAAGTTGACATCAATGACAATACAAACCATTAACTGATTTAATGTCTTGCATTATGTTCAACTTAATATAGTGAGCCATTTAATCAGTTACATGTCATCATTGCAAGAATAAAAATTGAATCTACCTTCAATAATTTCTAAGGGACTAACTAAAATGAATCAAACTTTCTTACCACAAGTCAAACAAAAAACACTTATCTTTTATTTATTTTGAAATAATAGTACATTCAAGTCCATGTTGTAGTTATGATCAAATTCTAAACTAGGAACAATAATAATGATAATAATGGTTTTTTTCACATGGTCTTGGAATCCCTATTTATATAAAGTCCAAGGGATGCATACAAGCTTCAGTCCAATGTGTCTCTTCATAACTAAAACCTAACCCTAAGATCAACAACTCAACAATATAGTTACAATTAAGAAATGATTTACATCCTTGTCTAAAAATAGATGTCGACCATAAGGATTCATAATAATAATTCCTTAACAAATCCTTTGCAATATATATGAGATAATGAGTCTTCATGTAATCATCATGATGCTTTGGTCATATGTTCATCTGTAAGCACCACATAAACTCTGCATGATAATGGATATCTTCAGCATTAAGAATAGAATCATTGATGTTGTTGACCATAATCTGGCATCCTCTATCCTCATAAATATTCCTTCAAGAATATTTTCATGTAATCATCTTTCTCAGTCCCTAAAGATCACATTATCTTATCATCAGATAGATCCATGGTATTTTACATCCTTGAAACCCTGCATGGAACACGATCATGTATCAAATAGTCAAAAAAACCTTAATAGATACAAAAATATAATTAAATATATAAAAATACAAAATAAAATCCCAGTCAACACTGTCACCCATGCATCTTATCCTTTTTATCATCAAAGACACATGTCATCATCTTGTAATCCCAAAATGGGTAAAAATCATTTAGTTTCTAATCATGAGGTCATGCCCATTATAGATCTTTGTCATGCTTTAACTGATGATCAACGTTACTTAGAACATGTGGGTCTAGGATACACATAGTTCTGGCACAATGCCTTGAAGGATAAAGGTCACACATCTCATCTTTGAGGCATTATGTATGTCGTTGATCTTCATCAAAATTTAATCGCTGATCAACCTCAAGCCTTCCGTATCACTCGATCATGTTTTCCACTCAGTTAAAACACCACTATTGATCAAGCCCACATGGTAAAAGGTAAAGGCTTTAGTAGCACATATTTTAATCTTGCTTCAAATTGACGTGTGCCCTCATCAACTTTATCGACCAATCTAGTACTTCCAGCTGCCATCCCTCTGTCTCATTGCTCAGAATGTCTATGGTACAAGGACACATGGCAATCAGTCATAATCCCTTGATGGATAAAGGCCATGCATCTTCTATTTACAGAATCATGTTGACCGTTGGATGAAGATTGATATGCTTCATACTTATTTTCTTTGACCCCACTTAGGGGAGATATGATAGGAATCATGTTAGCTAGGCGTGATGCCTTAATAGATAAAGGTCATTCAAATTTTAATTAAGGGATCATGCCAACATTCAATCTCATATGATGTTTAATCACCGATGAGACCTACATAAGGATATGAGATAATAAAATTCCCATGAAGACACATGCAACGACTAGAAATATGAATTTTAAAATAAAACTAAGTAAAATACCAATACAAAATACATAAATCATATCAATATAGGTGTAGATAATACTTTCTTGAGTTATGTGGACATGTAAATTAATCTATAAATTTAGGTTCCACCAGAAAGAACACAATAGGAAACTCAACCACTAACAAACATGAAAATAGAAAAATAAAATATTTTTGGTTGATGCAAGATTGACGCAAGGCAGGGTTGATAATGGGGCCAAGGTCTCTCCCAAATACCAA
This sequence comes from Thuja plicata, assembly GCA_018584345.1. Lineage (NCBI taxonomy): Eukaryota > Viridiplantae > Streptophyta > Pinopsida > Cupressales > Cupressaceae > Thuja > Thuja plicata. The sequence continues at coordinate 471,573 of MU224408.1, read as the reverse complement.
ACTAGCTTGCCAATGCAATGTAGAAGCAACAACAACAAAGTAAGAGAAGAAACATCAAATTTGTTACATTCCAAGAGGTAAGGCCTTCCCAGTTTGGGCCATATAATCAAAGAATTACAAATTAAGCTTCATACATGCGAGGTCATAGACCTTCTTATAAATAATCTAATCTCCAACCCTATTCTAAAATTGATACCAAAACTAATAACAAAGAAAAATATATATTCAAGAGTCTACCAAGAGAAGTCGGTGCTTAAATCCATAAGTGAGACCCAGATTTAGGTCCACACAGATCCCAATGAGAGACCCCAAATCAATTAAGCCACAGAAATTAACTGAAGAAGTCGACCACCATATCCAACTCCAAAATAAGAAACTCAGGCAAAGGATGACTGAGAAATAGAGAGACTTGGGCAAAGAACACCATGATAAAAAGGAAAAAAAAAACCCGAGCATCAGAAGAGAACCTGAGCAACAGGAAACAAACAAGCATGCCCGAGTGATGGAACCCAAGTAATAGAAACAAGCATGCCCAAGTGATAGAACCTAATCAAAAGAAACAATCATAACCTGAGCGATAGACCCGAGCAACAAAGTACTTCTCGAGCAGCCTCCAAACAAACTAAAGAACAAAACAAACAACTTTTTGGTTGAGCAAGATTGCCAAGGACCCAAGACGCTCCTGCATCAGACACCTGTGGTACAATAAATGATTCCCTGAATCATGTATCAGGTCCAACCTGAAATGAATCTAACTTAGATTGAGAAATCCAAGATGAGTCCTCTATCGGTTTGTTCTTCCACTTTACTAGATACTCCATGTATTCCTTTCCTTGTTTACTTCTGCCAATTCTCTATTTCAAAATCTTTTCAACTTCCTCTGTCTACTTCTTAGGATAACCACTTGGTATTGTCACTTCTTCATAAGGTTCATGATATTCATACAAGTCATAAATATTGAACATAGGTGATATATCCATGTCATCAGGTAATTCAACTTCATAAGCATTTCCACTATCAAATATTCTCAGTATTTTGCAAGGACCAAATTTCTTCATCTTTAATTTACCATATTTTCCAATAGGAAATCTGACTTTCTTCAAATGAACCATTATTTCATCACCAACTTCAAATTTTTTATGTCTTCTTGACTTGTCTGTACTATCTTTGTACTTCTAATTACTTTTCTCCAGCTTCTGTTTGACATCTTCATACAATGTCTTCATAAACTTAGCAAATTCCTCTACTTCTGCACTTCTTTTCTCTTCCCCAACAATATCTCTCAAATCTAATATACCTCTCATTTGTGTTCCATGAACAATCTCAAAAGGTGTCTTTCCAGTACTTCTATTTACTGAACTATTGTATGCAAACTCTGCTTGTGCCAACATCAAATCCCATTTACTTAGTGCATCTCAAACTAAGTATCACAAAAAATTACCCAAACTTCGGTTTACAACCTCTGTTTGTCCATCATTCTATGGATGAAATGTAGAACTAAAATTCAACTCAGTATCCAACTTCTTCCAAAGTGTTCTCCAAAAATAGCTAACAAACTTACTGTCTCAGTCAGAGATGATACTCCTTGGTAATGAATGCAATCTAACAATTTTCTTAAAGAAAAGATCTGCTATATGTACTGCATCTGATGTTTTCTTACATGGTATGAAATGTGTCATCTTATAAATCTATCCACAACAACAAATATGGAATCATTACCTCTTGCTGTCCTAGGTAAGCCAAGAGAAAAATCTGTGCTGATATCACTCCAAGGTTTCTCAGGAACAGTAATTGGTGTATATAAACAAGTATTCTGACTCATTCCTTTTGCAACTTGAAAAACTCCACAACTTTTCACAAATTTCTAAAAATCCTTATACAACTGAGGCCAAAAATACCTTTCCTTAAGCAAACCCAATATTTTATCAATACCAAAATGTCCAGCCAATCCACTACTATGTTTTTCCTTAATCAAATTAGTTCTCATTGATCCTCTTGGTATACACAACTGAATACCTTGGAACAAAATATCTTCCTAAATGAAATAGTCTTCATACTTAGTTGATTGATTTGAATTAGGTTCTCTACACACTCTCCACTGCTCAAAAAAATTAGGATCACTTTCATACAAAATTTTCATGTCATCAAAACCAAGAACTTCAATTCTCATTTCAGTCAATAAATATCTTCTTCTACTCAATGCATTAGAATCTCAGTTAGAAACTCCACTCTTATGTTTAATCACAAATGTGAAACTCTATAAATACTCTACCCATTTCATATGTCTCTGATTCAACTTATTCTGACTACCCAAATATTGTAAAGCCTTATGATCAGTATACATCAGAAATTCGTTTGGCATCAAATAATGTCTCCATTTCTTCATAGCTTGAACAATAGCATAGAACTCTTGATCATAGACATAATATTTCCTTTTAGAATCATTCAAATTTTCACTAAAGAAAGCAACAGGTTTACCTTCTTGAGTCAACACAGCTCCAATTGCACTTCCACTTGCATCATATTCAAATTGAAATACCTTATTGAAATTAGGTAATGCTAACACAGGTAATTCAACAACCTTCAGCTTCAAAGCTTCAAAACTCTTATCAGCTCCATGTGTCCATTTGAATTCTCTTTTATCTCCTCTCATTGTCTCAGCCATAGCATTAAAAATAGAACTGAAATTTCTGATAAACTTCCTGTAAAAAATTGCCAATCCATGAAATGATCTTACCTCAGTGACATTTTTAGATGTATGCCAACTAATTATAGCTTAAACCTTCTCAGGATCCATCTTCAAACCATCAGTTGAAATTACAAAACCCAAATACGCAAGCTCTTCTTTCATGAAGGAACACTTCTTCAGATTTATCAGCAACTTTTCCTCTTTCAATCTCTGCAACACTTGCCTTATATGTATCAAATGCTCTTCTCTAGTCTTACTAAATATCATAATATCATCCAAGTATACAATCACACATTTATTCAAGAATTTCTTGAGAACCTCATTCATTAATCTCATAAAAGTACTTGGTGCTTTAGTTAATCCAAAGAGCATAACCAATCACTCATACAAACCTTCCTTTATATTGAAAGAAGTCTTCCATTCATCACCTTCTTTGATTCAGATCTGAAGATATCCACTTTTCAAATCAATTTTGGTAAAATATCATGCTCCACTCAAAAAATCCATTATGTCATCCATTCTTGGTATGGGAAACCTACACTTCACTGTGATCTTATTGATTACTCTAGAATTTGTGCACATTCTCCATTTTGCATTATTCTTAGGTGCCAATACAGCTGGTACTGTACATGGACTCAAACTTTCTTGGATCAAACCTTTGTTCAACAATTCATGAACTTGTTGGTTAAGCTCTTCATTCTCGGTCAGTGTTAACCTATGTGTTTCTTTGTTTGGTAAGCTAGCTCAAGGAATCAAATCCAAATAGTGACTGATATCTCTCATTGGTGGTAAACCATCAGGTACATTATTTGAAATTATCTCCTTGTACTCAGTGAGAAACATCTCAACTTCTGTAGGAATGTCATCTTCTGTCTACTTACTCAGTTTCTTAGGAATCAAAGCATAACATATATTGTTTCTTTTCAAATCCTTAACAAACTATCTACCTTCCTTCAAACAAACTTTCACAGATGTACATATCTCACCAATAAATTCTTCAACCAAAGGTAACAAAACTTTATTCTTACCATCAACCTAAATAGAATATATATTCAATCTTCCATCATGTATAGCATGTCTATCATATTGCCAAGGTCTACCCAACAAAACATGACAACAATCCATAGGCATAATATCACACACCACCTTATCATAGTATTTTCCAATTTTTTAGATTCACAAAACATTGTTCACTCACCATTAATGTATGTTCATCCTTGATCCATGAGATCTTATAGGGTTTTGAATTCTTCATGCTCTCCAACTGCAACTTTTTAACCATTTCAACTTGGAGGGTACAAGTTTCACTTAGAGGGTTCAAGTCACACTTGGGTACAGGTCAACCTTGACCTGTACCTAGACCCAAAAACTCAAAATGTCTTCTACAAATCTTGAGTCTATCTTCCCAGATCAGTCATTGAAAAAAATCACTACAATAATAGGGTACATGTTGACCTAAACCTATTGCTAATAGTGTTAGAACTCAAAATAAAAGGTGAATCTAGATAGTGCTTCAAAAAGGTTCTTCGAATCTGCAACTAATTATATGAATCCAAATCTACGCCTACACGTCAAAGAGAGGGGAAATTGTTTGGGGGAGGGGGCTTGCCTTGGTTAAGCCCCCATTTAGGAAGTAAAATTTAATTAAAATAAAGGAAATTAAATTCTAATATGTAGAAATGATTAAATATAACAATGGAAATGTATCATGCCAATGTAGATTCAATTTGCTTAGTATGTGATCAATTATGTTGATGCAATAGTCTTGACTCAACACAAAAACCAAAAGGAAATCATGTAAGGCACAACCTCATGTAGTAAATACTTGTAATTTTATTAAATGTATGATTAAAGAGGAAGAAGAATACTTGAATGAGATTAGATCTCCTCCTTTGATGGCCAACTCCTTTTGTCTCCAAAAAGCTAGATATATGGGAGGAAATGCATGCTTGATTGAATGAATGGATAGATGCTTGCTTGAAATCATTGAATGCTTGTACTTTAGTGCTTGAGAGAGACTTTGTGTTGTATGAGTGACTATATATTGAATATAGATTCCCAAATGAAGTGATAAGACCTCCTTTTACACCAATTTTAGGTATCAAAATCAAAAGGGTCGACTGTACTAGGTGGGTAAAGGCCAATACTTTGCAACGGGTTTGGGAGCCAACCAAAAATCAACTCCCAGGGTATAGGTTAAATTCAACCTATAAGAGGTATAGTTTAAGGTTGACCTATACCAAAGAGTGTAAATTTCAAGATAAAACTCCCATATCCCAAGAAGTATTGATGGTTTCAGAGGAAAAGTGGTGAAATAAGCGGGAAAATTGATCAAAAAGGCATTTAAATCTTAGAGGGAAATGAATTTTGTGATTGGAGGGATAAATGTGAAATCATGCATAGAAATTAGGGCCAACTTAGAGTTTTGAGAAATCTTGGAGGAAGAAAGAGGACCTTGATTTAAATTATGTATACAATTAAATGCAATATGAGGTCCTAATGAGAGAAACACACTAAGGGGGGATAAAATGGTCCCAAAAAATATATAAAAGTAAGTTCTTAATTTTTAGGATGGTACATTTAGCCCCCACTTGAGAGGTAGTATGAGACATGCTCATGCTCACGGTAAAGTAGGAGATAGAGGAAAGAGAGAGAAAGATGATTGTGACAAATTGTAAAGAGATAAGACATCACCAAGTCTAAGGACATAAGCCCACAAACTAAGGATCCTAGCTCCACATCTATGCACAAGGGCATAAAGACATAAATATCAAATGAGATTAGTACTAAAACAAAACTCCAAATAAACTAGTGAAAGAGACCTCAATTTAATAAATATCCTTGCCACTAATATCATGTCTGGAATGTTATTCCAAGAGAACAAATGATCACATAGGAAGAAAAAGAGCACCACCAATAATGATACAAACTCTGATCTAACCTACTATCATGAGAGAAAGAGGGAGAGAGAAGGGTGTGATTACCTTTCCCAGTAATATTTGTGTGTCTTACTATGAACTACACAAAAGATAGAATTTAAACGGTCTATCAGGTTTGTGTGTCGTGCTAGTCAATCCTATAAAAAATATTGCACCTTCTGGTGGCTTTACCTACGTGTATATGAGCACCTCATGAATGGATCAGGGTCTGTTGTATCCATGAGGATTTATTTTTCTATGAACCCCATAGATAAAAAATAATTTCACTTTGTGAATTGGTTTCCATTCTAGGATAGATCAAATGGTCTAGTAATTATGTTATTCTAGTTAACCAATCTTAAATATGTGAAAATGAGATAGTAACTATCCCTAGAAAATTGTGTTATGCCAGTGTAATCTACTTATCATGCTTAAAGAAAACAAAATATATGAAATAAGGAGGCTATGTATGCCCCCCCTTAAGATGAAAAAATAAGTATTATTTTGTCATCTTAAGGAAAAGAAAAAAAACAAGGATGAATAACTTTTAACACCAAAACAATATCCACAAGTAACACCCAGTCCAAACCAAAGAGGTTACAGCTCGTATGAGGTCATGTAAGGGATGAATGCAAAAAGATACCATGCAAGAAATGTAAAAGGGATCCTTGTGAAGGATGAAACATTGTTTAGTATCCAAGGCAAGGGATTTATCTTACATGGAAACCCAATAATGAACAATGAAAAAGGTTATGATCAAGGATGCATATCCTTAATTTAAACCAAAATTTATATGCATTATTGGATGTCACATGAGAGTTAAATTGTATTTATCTAAGGAAAAAGTGGATCCTTTTAGAAGAATGAGAGAGATTGACAGAATACCCTTGCCCCCCAAGTTCAGGAACAAGGGTAAAGGGGACCTATTATTCTACTCACAAAGTGGACTGCACTATGAATGACAATGATCCCCCAAGAAGTAGGCTAACAATGTTACATATTATTGAGAAACATAATAGAGACATAGATGTTATTTAGAAAAAAATAGTATTGAAAAATAACTCATTGTGAGATGATATACAAATAATACCATTATCAATGAGGTGTTTGATTTTATAATGTAAATCTTGACAATTATTAGTAGAGTGATCATGATAGCCATGATACATACACAAAGGAAGAGTTATAATATCCTGACTATCTTTCTTTTTGCATTTAGGTCTAGTAATTGCCTTAGCATGAAGAAGTTTGGGAAAAACTATTTCTTGATTAAAAGTGAATGATGAAGGAGAGAATGTGGACAAAGGAGACTCAAAACCAAAGTCTTCCATAGGTTTCTTAATACTCACAACTCTTTTTTGCACATATCCTGGACCATGCTTAGAATATGATGGTGTTAATAGTACTTATTTGTGGTTGCCTATAAGGATTAAATCCTAATCCAAAATAATACTCACGCCTCTCATTTCCTAAGGGAATTTGCATTCCTTGTTCATACTTCCTACATCCATTCCCATCGAATCCATGGTTTTCTAATAAATGATAACTAGGGCCATAATGAGAAGCCATATCAGAAAGAGTCAATGGACCCTCGTTAGTCACTATGTCATCACAATCAGGTTTTGATAGTTTTTTGAGATTTGTTAGGAGTGGAATTAGAGACAAAATTTTTACTAAGCTCATTAGAAAGAGGAGTTTCTTTGAATTCTTTGTCATATTTAGGTTGCATAAATTGAAGTTCTAAAACTTTTTACTCTCCAATAAAAGTTGGTGTGAAATCTAAGGATCCCCAATCATCATTCAAAAGAGAACTAGAGGAAGGATGCTCATCATTAGATTGAGAATCAATTTTAGAATTGCGCTCTTGTGCTTCTTCAACAGACTTAGAGGTTTTAGCAGATTCTATGTTTAAACAACTATTTGGTCTATCATATACGTGAAGAGTGTACATTAAATGTTTATTGAGGATTACTTTTCAATTAAGAGTTCAAGGAACAACATGTATAGTATGTAACCAAGGTCTACCCAAAAGAATATTGTAATTCAAAGGCCCAAGAATCACATGAATAGGAGTATCTAGAATAACCAAACCTGCTTTAATAGGTAAATTGATGATGCCTAATTTTTTCTTAGCAATATTATCAAATCCACAAATAGGAATATTATCAAGTTTAAGGGTTGAGATTTGATTTATTTCAACATTTCCATACTACACCAGACCCATTATCGATTAAGGTCCTACGAATGAGATTACCATTGATGAGGACAACTACCATAAGAGAATCATATCAACTTTGAACTTCTTTAGGAGGTAAATAATCTCGAGTAAACACTATTTTAGGTGAGACATGCATGCATGCACTGCAAAAAGCAATTAATGTTATCTTAATTGGGCGGTAGAGTTGGAAGAGGGGTTAAATATTTTTGAAAGGCTTCATGATATGTAGAAGAATTTTGAATAATTTCCCAAAAATAAATCTTGGCAGGGGTATTACGGAGTTGTTCTACCAAATCATACTCCTTTGCAAGATTTTGGGGAAGATGGGGTAGAGGAGGAATAATGGGTTGAGAAGGTGGGAGATAAGTAGAAACAACCAGATTAGATGTTTGAGGATTATTTCTTGTATGATAGGTGTGGTCTACCACCTGATAATATTTAATGAACACCAAAGAACCACTAGGTTTCCCTTTAACCATTATAATATAGGCTTATTCAGAGTATATCCTTTAACTGTAATCATAGGTGTAGTAAAATTTTTAGGAGGAGATTGAGGATAACCCTTAATTGTGATAATATGTCTATTATTTATTTGAGAGGGAATTGATTGAGGGTATTCTTTGACAATTATCATAGGCTTGTTGACTACCATAGGTTGATGATGCATATTAACAACATTAACTTGATCATCACTAGAAAGGAGAGAATTCAAGAAATTGATATTATCCTCTTTTTCCAAGGTATTATTAGAATAGGGATTATGGACTTCCTTTAAGACTTCATCTCTACTAGAAGTGTCAAATCAAGGCAAAGTGATTGAGAAAATTATTTATTATGTCTTCCTATTTCTCTAAAATATCCCTATGAATAGGGTATGGTTTAGGAGAAGGAGAAACATAAAAAATGAATGGGTAATCTTTAGGAGAAGCAGATGAAATGCCTATTGTATCATCTCTTTTCACCAAGTTTTCTTCATGAGGAAGAGAGTAATACATGTCATTATCTAATGGATCATTCCAACTAGGAGAATCATCAAGGATAGGAATATCTCTATCAATAAATCATACTATAGAAGAGGAATGGTCATGGTGCATTAAATATTGGTCCATAAAAGGGGAATAATTGAAGGAAAAGAAGGTGAAATTTAATCCATAACCAAAGTATCCTCATGGATAAGGCTTATATTAGGAGAAGAGTTAACATAAATCCTCAACTCTCCCCCCAAAGATGAAGATCATTGAGAGAAATGTTAAAATCATATTATTTCTCTAATATGTCCTTATAAGGTGATAGAGAGGACAAAGAAACATCACATGCATTAAATTTATCCTTTTTATGGGTTACATAATGTTAAGGAAAATTAATATAAGGATGTTATTTTATCTCAAAAGTGATAGAATAATTTTGGGAGAATGCTTTAAATAAATTCTGAAACATGAGAAGAAAGAAAAAATTTCATATAAAGTTTATCTATATGTATCTAAATGCATATAAAATAGATTCTAACTACCAATGCAAACAAAATAGATCTAGATAACAAAAATGTATAGAAAGAGGATCTAACACCCAAGATCATGAAGTATAATGCATGAAAGTGTCAGGTTCACCAAAATGTAACATATAAAATGGTGAGAAATTCTAAGATATATCATTCACAAAATTATAGGTACATGTAGGAAGATGAAAGACCTTGAAACAAAGGAAACCTGATTAGCCCAAGGTAAGGTGCCAATTCTTGATCTTCACAATCTAGGGTCTTGGATTGGTCTACCTTTCCATAATAGAAGGTGTCGTAAATGATATGAAAGAGAGGAATCTAATCTATGAAATTAATTGATATGAAATGAAAAAGAGGTAAATGTACTCCCCTTGAAGACTATAAGAGGACGCAAGTGTAGTATAGAAACCCAAAATTGACCAGGTGTCTTAGTATCATAAAAATCTTTGCAAATCTCAGCAAATCTCATCAAAATGCTTAAAATGCTTCAAAATGGATCAAAATAAAATTAAATGGACATTTATCAATCAAATTTGATTAAATTAAATAAAATCAAAGGATTAATTAATCATGACACCAAATAATCAAATCCAATCCTAAAAGGGATCAATCAAATTATATAATTGATTTTAATCAATTAATTGTATAGTTTTAAATCAAAAATCAAATTAAACCTATTCACCCTTACACGGATAATTTAATTAATTGATTGAATTAAATAAATCCTAATTTCTTTCAACATAATTTGATCAACCAATGAGAATTGAGGACTTTGTCTCCTTGTCCCAACCTTTGAGACAACCATTTAAATGGTCCCCCTATTTGAAACCATTTGAGAGATCAAACTCAACCAAGGATTAACCCATGGTTAATTCAGTCTACCCCCTACCCTTGGGGTTTTACTATAAATAAAAGTCATTTCTAAGCATAAAAGGATCCTAGAAAATTTGAATGCATAGCATCATCACTATAGGAAAATTGATAGAAATTGAGCATTATCTTGAGTATTTGAGAGCAAATTGTAAGATTTGAGATCATGTCATGAGAATTTGAGTTCATCTTTGAAGAAAATTGACAGAATTGAGAGCTAGATCAAGCATTTTTATCATATTTTCTCATTCTAGGATGGTCACTAGTGGAGATTAAGGCTAAGAGCTCTACTTGCAAAACCTAGTTAGAGAACCATGAGATGTCATGGATTTTAAATGCAATTCTTTAGACTAAATTGTTATTTCTTTCCATAGAATTGTAGTTATTTATCCTAATTTTATGAAGGTGTATTAACTCACACAAAAATGGCACCCACTGTGGGGCTTTAGGCCTCATTTTCCATCATTTTATCAAATTTTTGTGTGTTTTTGGCTTCATTTTGTATCTATTTACATAAAATAGGTGAAATGACGCGTACAAGAAATCTGATGATGTGTATGAGCATTTAAATGATGTGTGTAGTTTTTACTCTTTTTCTGTCTTATTTCTTTTGTTGTGTATGAGACAAATTGTGACACGTAAGCTGGTAAAGTGTCACCTGCAAGCTTCAAAGTGCCGCCTATGAATAGTCAACTGCCATGTGTGATCTATTCTGTTTCACAATTTAAACATTCTATGACACCTGCAAAGTTTACTTTACCACCTGTGCATTTTTAAATGTCGCGTATTAAAGTTTCATTTTGTCTTTGAATTTTTTAAATAACGCTTGTTAACATATAAATGTCGCATATTAGCTGCTAAATGTCACTTAGTGTTTTTTGTTATATTTTGTTGTTAAATCTTTAAATTATGTTTTCTAACTCTTTGTCTGTGTTTTCCCATAGATGAGCAAACACAGGAAAGTATAGAAACCAGAATTTCGAGTCACAAAGCCAAGCAAAGAGGTAAGAGCACAAATCAAACTTGATAAGCAAATTCATGCTTCCAATATTTTAGAAAATTTAAAGGAAGAAGAACATCTATATGATCATTACATAAAAGTGTTTTTTTCTTATAAGAAGAAATTTCCTACTCTTTAAGTTGATTTCTTGTTCTTAAGTTCTTCAAGTTGATTCTTGCAAATTTGGATTAAAAAGAACTTAGGAGCATGTCGTCAAATTGATTTTCAAGATTTCTTCACTTTGTTGGTTTTGTTGACTAACTTGTTGGAGGAGACAGAGTGGGAATGATCACCACTAAGTGAGTAGTAAAAAGCAAGAAAATCAATCAAAAATGTGCCTAGCCTTTGCTAGCTTTGAAAATGAGATACTTATCTTATCAAGCTTGCATTGATTAAATTGTGGCATTCATTTAAATCTAGTCTAATAGGAAAACCCCTATTATTGTCCAAGTTAAACAAGCATTAGGCATATTCTCTCCACTTTTTGAAGTGGATCAAAAAGCCAAACATGTGAGTTTAATTTGGTAGAAAGAAAGGGAGGAATTAACCAAACATTTCCTTTATAAGAACCTCCTTGTCAAGGGGTTGAAAAAGAATAAGTGTGTTTGAAGTGTTTGGAATGAAGGAGGACAATAGGGATATGCTCTTCACTCTTTGAGTGAATAAAATTCCCAAACTTGTTGGACTAAGTTCATTTTCTATTTTCCATATATGCTAGATTAAAATAGAGCTTTAGAGGGCCTGCCTCCCGAGAATTCCTTTATGAAGGCGGTGAGAGGGAATGATCCAAAGTGGGAGACAATCACTTTTTCCATGATATCATTTAACCCACTATAATTAAATGCACTTTACCTTAATTGGAAAGTGACTAAGTTGTGTGCAAGTCATCCTCACTTCCTCGAGTAGTCCTTCGGGATTGTGCAAAATATAATTTCATGCGTGTGGGAAGCCCGCAGGGGGTAAAGGAACTTGACATGATTTAGAATGGATGTGTGATTAAAACCTGGTTAAATAGTAAGCATACCTTCTAGAGCCATTGTTAAAAGCCATATTTGTTTGACACTAGGTAGATTTCTTGGAATAATTTCTTGTGCTATACTTGTAAAAATGACCGAGAACATACACTTTTAGTGTTATTTTAGGGTTATGATGCAAATTTGATGTATGTGTTGAGTTTGTATTTCATTTTAAAGAAATAATATTCTCTGACAAATCTGATCAAAGATATTAAAATTTTAAACCTTAAAAATATTGAAAATTCAACTTTGATCTGTGAAGTGTCACGTATGAGCATTTAAACAATGCTTACAGACAGTTTTGTGACGTGTAAGAAACTGAAATGATGCCTGTTAGCTATCAAAAACCATGTAAGTTATAGGAAAGTGCCACCTGGAATCAATTTAATAATGCCTATCAATAGGCAAATGTCACATGCTCACTGTAGAGTGCCGCGTACACCAATTCCAGTCACCATGTACTAACATTAAAGTGACGCGTACACAACAGGAAGTGACACCCCCAAAAAAAAGAAGGGAAAACAATCGATATTTATCAAGGGTTTGAAAACAAGATACCTATATTTTTGGATACCCTTTTGGACATTTTACCTCTGTGTACTTTCAACTTGATCAAAATTTGCCATTTTTGGACATTTTGCAAAATCATTCAAGGATTGATCATTTAAGTGAGATAAAAAGCCAAAGATATTTATTTGATTTATGTTCATGCCAGATTTTATGCAATCTCATTATATTAAGGCTGCCCTACAATCTGGCAGATCCTATCTAAGGAAAGAGTGTCCTTTTCTGGGTGATCCTTTTACCTCTTCAAGAATCTCATAAGAACCTATAAAAGAGGTGGAACCAACAATGTCCTTTCCATTTGGAAACATGGATCCCGACCAAATCAATCATGTTAATAAGGATACAAATAATAATAGAGGAGGAAATATTGATCCTAATAACCAAGGGACAAATAACAATACCAATGGAGGAGGAAACATTGACCCTAACAACCAAGGGTTAAACAATAACAATCTTGGAGGAATACATCTTGACCCTAACAACCAAGGGTTAAATAATAATAATAATAATGGGGGCAACATTGACCTTAATGATGAAGAAGCAACCGATGAAAAGGTTAATGAAGCAATGCAAAGTCCCTTCTTCATGAAGCTCATGGAAAAAGTGTTGGAAAATGACAAAGAAAAATACTTTCTAGACCTAGCACAAATGGGTCTCAAACTTCCCCATGACTATGATGTCAAAAAACTTAAACAAAAGGAAGCTGAGGCTAACCCCATTGATATCATGAATAAGCAATTCCAACTCTTCCAAATGCAATTAGACATGATGAAACAAAGCGGGGTTCCTAAACCCTTTCCTATCAAAGCTTTGTGTCCTTTTCCACTTGATAAGTCATTAATCATGGTTCCATTCCCAACTAATGCTATCTTTCCTAAATATGATAATTATTAAGGAAAAACAGATCCTCAAGATCACCTAAGGGAATTTTGAACATTGAGCCTAGAGTTCATGCATGACATGACTTACCTAATGAGGCTATTCCCTAGAAGTTTGGGAGACATGGCAATATAGTGGTTTTTGAAGTTACCCTCTGGCATCTGAACCTTTGAGGAATTGGCCTCTAAGTTTGTAACTCATTATTCTTATAATATCAAACATGATATTATAATGCTTAATTTATGTAACACCAAGCAAAGTGAAGGAGAGGGATTCCTACTTTTCCTACAATTATGGAGAGTGGCATTTTCTAGATACCCTTGGAGTGTACCCAAAAAGGAAAAGATGGATATCTTTGTAAATATCTTGAATCATGAACTAAACTATCGGTTAAGGCTAAAATTTCCTAGGTCATTTCAAGACCTAATTGAGAATAGGGTTACAATGGAATAGGTATTGGTCAAAAGTGGAGAAATCAAACTTTACAAAGATAACAAGAACAACAACAACAATACTTCTAATACCAATCAAAATCACAATCCCCCTAACAACAACTGGTTTTGGATGAGAAATAAAAAAAATAAAGGAGTGGTCAACGATGGAGTGGTATAGGCAGATACTTTAAAGGCCACCCCTTTTAATCTCACCAAAACTTCAGTTCAAGCCAATAATTTAAATCAAGCACCCAAAGTGCCCTTTAACAACAAAAACATTAATAACAACTTTGGGAATAATCAAGGGGCTTACAAGCCTAAACCTTTCTTTGCACCTACACCCAAAAGGACATTCACTAATTTGAGTGAACCATTGGAAAATGCATTAAGAACACTTATTGCAAATAAAATTATTGACCTACCAAGGGCTCAACCATATGAACCTCAAATCAAGCCAAATTGGTGGAGTGAGAATAACCACTGTGAGTACCATACAAATTAGGGACATAAAACAAATGATTGCATGTGTCTCAAACATGTGGTACAAGATCTCATCGACAATGGTGTGATAAAGGTAGAAGGCCTTCAAACTAATGAAGCTCACATGGACTTTAAGACTCCTTTCTATAAATATGAAAAAGGATAATCTTCCAACTCAAACAATAGAGGAAACAATGGGAACAATGTGAGAGGCAATAATAATGTTAAATTTGCACATACCTATGACAATACAATCAATGCCCTATCCAGACATGAGAGTAATATCAATGTTGTGGTGATCAAAGATCAACCTAAAGTGGAAACCTCTAATTCCATCATAAGGGGAAAAGCCTCAAGGGTTATCCTACAAGGGGGTACTCCTATAATTATTGGTCCCAAAACACCAATTATTTTGGCTAAACAAACGCCACCTACAACAAAGCCTTGTAGTTTGGTGGATCAATTACAAAATACTCTGGCACAAATATCAATTTTGGAGTTGTTAAAGCTTTCTCCTAATCACAAGGAGATCTTGGAAAAAGCCTTAGTCGAGACCACTGTTCCTATAAATTTAGAGGAAGATAAATTTAAGAACATTATGGTACATCTCATAGCTCCTCATTGTCTTTCATTTTTAGAGAAAGATGATATGTCTATCACACATCCTCAAAAATTACCCATGCATATAGAAGTGTTAATCCAAAGGCATAGGGTCAACTTAGTTCTCATAGATGGGGGAGATGGTCTTAATATTTTCACTTTAAACCTTGTCAAGTCATTATGGTTAACCAAGACATCTATTGACCCTAAAAAGAAAATCACCATTAAGGCTTATGATGAGGAGGAAAGATCTTCAAAGGGTATGATGATTCTACCAATTAAAGTGGGACCTATAAAAAAGAATACCAAATGTTAGGTCCTTGATATGAAATTAACTTATAATATATTATTGGGAAGGTCATGGATCCATGAGATGCAAGTGTTACCTTCTACCTATCACCAATGTATAAAATTTCCACACATGGGGGAAGAGATCAAGATTGGAGGAGATTCAAATCTATTCCAATATTACAATGCATTGAAGCCAAGTCATGAACTATTTATACCTCATAATAGGCAAGGAGTCTTCCCTAATATTATCATGGAAAAAGATAAAGAGGAAAGTTCAAAGTGAACATCAAATGTTACATCAACCTCTAACCCTCATCAAGGTAACTCAACTACATCAACTAAGGGAAAAGAAAATATGAGTTGTAAGGATCAACATTCCCATGATAATTCAGTAAAGGTTTCTACCCCAAGGATGAAAGTTTCAAAACCTTCCAAGGAAGAGAGAGAGAGAGAGAGAGAGAGAGAGAGAGAGAGAGAGAGAGAGAGAGAGAGAGAGAGAGAGAGACAAAAAAATGAGNAAGAGAGAGAGAGAGAGAGAGAGAGAGAGAGAGAGAGAGAGAGAGAGAGAGAGAGAGAGAGAGAGAGTCAAAAAAATGAGTGACATGATGAACCAATTTGAGAAACAATGCAAAATTCACTCAAAAGGGGTAGGGGAATATTCTATTTCCCTATTTGATTTACCTACATCCCCAAGGACACATGGGAATCCATCCAAAACTCATCAATCTCACAAATGTAATTCTCATTTTGTGAGAGAATGTGACAAACAAGAAATGGAAAAAGAGGATAATGAAGTATTACAATGGCTCTATAAGGAGGAGGATAATTCAAATAATCCCATTGAAAGGGTGCAACATATCAACATCCAAACTGATCAATATGGCAAGGGATTTGATATAATGAATAAAATGGGATATAAGGGAAGAGGACCCATAGGATTTTGACATAGAGGATTGTTAGAACCTATTGAACTAGTTTGGAGAGCAAAAGAAGAAAAAGACAGAATAGGTTTTCAATATAAAGGAGAAAGTTCAAGTCCCATGCATGATTTTTGTGAACATATACACATGGTAGGTTCTGAAAGTGAAGATGATTCTATGGATTATGAGTGGGATTATTTTTCCAAAGAATCTTGTTATGACATAGAGGTTGATGTTGTTCATACCTATGCAACTCCTCATAAAGTTGAGAATCAAGAACATGTGACTCAAGGTTAAAATTCTACTGAAACATCAAGTGAACCTCAACAGTCCAATGTAGAACAAGAACCTCCTTAAAATCAATGGATAGGTGAACCTTGGGTACCTTTGTGGGTGGGAGATTCTAACCTTGTTTTTAATCCACATGCTTTCTTTCCCATGGAAATCTTAGAGGACTCTAGTGAAGAGGATTTTGATCCTACTTCCATGGACCATCTTGAAGAGGCACATGTCATAGACCTTAATGATACAATTTATGATCCATCCAATGAATTCATGTCCTTAAATCCTTCAAGTGATAATTCATCCAATGAATCCTTCTCCTTAATGCACCCCGATCTTATTGATTGGGATCTTTACGAGCCAAATAATTTACTATACTTTCCAAATGACAATGCAATGGCCTTATACCTAAATGCAGTTGAAAAAAATTCTTCCATCAATGAATTCACTCTGGACATGATGATAGGGGAAGGGGTCCAACCTCTCAATCCATAAAATCAAAATAAAAAATACACAAAAATGAGAAGGTCTAGTGGTGAAAACTACCATGTGGCAGTGCTAGACCCAAAAAAGGTAAAAATAAAGGATATTTCCAAAGGTGAAAACCCAACTGTGGCACCTAAGGAAGAGAGGTTGGACACCTTACCAATACATGAAGATGAAAGATCACCTATATTCATTGAACCCACATAAAAGTTAACATTGGTACCAAAGTGGATCCCAAATTTATTCACTTGGCAGCATCTTTGAGTCCCTTGGAGAGGAAAGAGTTCATTGAATTATTTCAAGCAAAGAAAATCAAATTTGCATGGTCTTATGCTGACATGCCCATATTGGATCCAATTTTCATAATGCATCATCTTAATGTGAAACCTATTGCTAATCCTGTCAAGCAAAAATTGAGAAAAATGCATCCACATATAGCTCTTCTAGTAAAAGCATAATTGGAAAAGCTACTCAAGGTTGGATTCATAAGATTAATTGCATATGCAGAATGGATCTCAAATATTGTACCCATTATTAAACATGATAAATCCATAAGAGTTTGCATGTATTTTAGATATTTAAACCTTTCTTTCCCAAAAGATGACTTTCCATTACCTAGCATTGATGCTATTGTGGATCTAACTATCGGTCATTCTATGTTTTCACTTATGGATGGATTTAGTGGATATAATCAAATTTGCATTGCACCTAAGGATCAAGAGAAGACAACCTTTACATGCCCATGGGGTACCTTTTGTTGGAATGTGATTCCCTTCGGTCTCAAAAATGTCAGAGCAACTTATCAAAGAGCAATGACCACTATATTCTATGATATGATGCACACCTTCCTAGAAGATTATGTGGATGATATTCTAGCTAAGTCACATGAAAGAAAAGATCACTTACCCATACTTGAAAATATCTTCACAAGGCTAGAACAATTCAAAGTGAGACTCAACCTAAAGAAGTGTGCTTTTGGGGTACAATCTGGAAAACTCCTAGGTTACATTGTCTCTAAAAAAGGCATTGAAGTAGATCCTGAAAAAAGTACAAGCAATAATGGACATGGACATTCCAAAGAATATTAGTCAAATGAGGTCACTTCAAGGGAGACTTCAATCTATAAGGAGGTTCATTTCTCAATTGGTGGAAAAATGTCATTCATTCACAAGGTTGCTACATAAAGACAACATCTTCACATGGGATGAGGAGTGTGATAAAGCTTTTACATTGTTGAAAACATACTTGATGAATCCACCCATCTTGATGCCACCTATTCAAGGAAAACCTTTATTACTTTGTATATCAGCAACAAAAAAATCTTTAGGGGTCTTATTGGTACAAGATTATAATGAAGGAAAAGAAAGACACTAGTACATTTGAGGCCTCTTTTCAATGGCTATGTGTCACTTTTCTAACACCTTCCCATTGGCCTAGTGATAAAGACTAGTGTTGCAGTTTTGGTGTCAGAATTAATGACGGTTGTGCCATCCATCATTATTGTGATGGTACTAACCATCACAATACAAGCTGGCTATGATGGTTACCACACTATCGTTACATATTTTCAATGTCGCTATTATGACACGTAGGTGTCACAACTTATGTGTCGCTAGTACGACACATAAGCGTCGCATATCATCTGTCACTATTACAACACGTAGGCATCGCATGTTATCTATTACTTTTTCAGATGTGCGACAAATTTTCTATACATGCAACATCGAGCCGTCAGTAACTTTGTGATAGCCCAACGTTGCAAGTATAGAAAATTCATCGCACATCTGAAAAAAGCGACGTCTAGGTGTCGCAATATGAGCTGGCTATAATGGTAATCATGATGTCATTACATTTTATCTATCACTATTACAACACATAGGCATCACATAATGAGGGTCAAAATTATGATATTCATGTGACAAATTTGTTATACATGCGACATCGAGCCATCAACAATTGTCGATGACTTGACGTCGCATGTATTTTTTTAGTGTCGCTTTAGAGTTTTTAAGAGTTTCTCTTTGTTTTGAGAATAGTTTAACATTCTCTACTTAACAAGGCCAACCACGTGAAGGTGGAAACTCATCTGGCCCCTCCTAGGACACTCTTATGACCCTTTACGACTCTTTAAGATCTCTAAGATGTATTCTTAGGGATCGTAAAGGGTCACAAAAGGTCATAAGGGATCTTGGGACACAACAGTTGAGAAACATAAATGTAGGCATCATGGTCACAATTGTTTGGAGACACAACATAATTAAGTGGTATAACCAAATGATGCAACGCAACCACTACTCCTCCAGTTCTAAGTTGGCACTGCACGATCCAAAAACCATAGATAAGGAATAAATTTAGAGAGCGAAGGAGGGCCATAACAACTGAAATAATATATCTCCACTCTCTAAATTTATTCCTTATCTATGCTTTTTGGATCGTGCAGTGCCAAGTAAGAACTGGAGTAGTGGTTGCATTGTATCATTTGGGTATACCACTTAATTATGTTGTCTCCAAACAATTGTGACCATGGTATCTACATTTATGTTTCTCATCTGTTGTGATATCTATATTTATGTTTCCCAACTATTGTGTTTATGTGCATGTTCTTTATGTGTTTGGCTTCTCTCCCTCCTCAAAAATAAGATTTTCACACTCTAAATTGAGAATGCACGTGCAGTTGTATAGAATATATAGTGTTAGAAGGCCCCAAATGTTTTATAAACCACCGGTGCTGCCGAATCTGCATAGGATCATCACCAAAGGGGGTTTCAGACTAGAGAACTCCCTTTCACTTAATAATTATGAAGCCATAAATGGTATACTAATTGTTTAGGATTGTAAGTTTCCATTGATGGATTCAAATTACAAAGCAAAAGGTGTAAAAAAGACTTAGTAGCCTCCAGATCCTTTTCCTTGAATGCATTATACCCCTTTTTCTTGACAGATTCATCTTCTCGCTGAAGAGTTCAGTTGGAATTTTGCCTAAAAGTTTTTTTAGGTTGAAGTAAAAAGGGAAAATCTCTTATAAAATTATTGGTATAATTTGGATAGCAAGGATCATCCAACAAATAAAACAAGAATGGAAATAGCGCAACTTAAAAGTAGAAGACATACGGACATGTCTAGTGATCATATTGTGCTAAAGTTAGTGCCTAATGCTGCTGCAACAACTACAGACAATAAATTTTGCATCACTGCCTGATGTTGTTGAAGTTTTGATCTAGGGTTGAATCTAGTATGCTCCTGTATGATCCAGATTCTGCAAGGAATGTCAAGATGGGGTTAGATCCAAAGGATCTAAGCAATGCATGGCACCCTATTACTGATCCTCATCTACAATTATGCATGTGCATAGTCAAGCCATACACTTCTCCTTGCCTCTCTATTTCCTCCACCTATATATACGGCTACACAACTAGATGCATGATATAAAATTCATAGTTTATTACATACAAGATCGTAAGATAAGCTA
>MU224408.1:395033-430801 GCA_018584345.1 Thuja plicata | reverse complement strand
TTTTAGTACTTTCAAAATTATTTTATTTTTAAATTACATTGAAATGATATTCTAATTACTACCCTATTCAATTCAAAATTTTCATTAAAATTTACAATATTAACCAATCAAAAATAATCTTCTAAACTTATTATAAATCTTACATGTAGTACAAAAGAAGAGAACAACTATTTAAGAAACAACTTTAACTATTATTATTCAGGTAAATTTTCCTTGATTTTGTATATAAGTAGATGATGGAATAAAGAACATTGATGGACTTTGAGTTGAGAATTTAAGAGATCATAGGTACAAGTTTCAATGAAAATTCACAGCAAAAGGAACATTGCATTTTCATGGGACAGTTGATAATATCTAACCAGACCATTAAAGAGAAAATATATGAGGCCTTCTTTGGGAGGGATTAAGGTAAAACTAGGGCATGTATTTGTTTGTCTGATACCTAACTAACATGCATGGAATATTATGCTATATGTTCAAAGTATTCACGTATTTCTATTGTACTCCCTTGCAGGCCTTCTTAACCTCCATGTATATGACAAGCCTAAATGGAATGTAGTTCCCTTCAATGTCAGGACATGCATCTAAGAAGTGACTTTCACCTATTTATGCAGTTAGGGTATCATGACAGATTGGTGGGTAGTAAGTGCATTTCAGGAGCAATATTTCACAATTGGGATGGGAGTTATTTTGGTATTATATATTGGTTTTGATTTTGCTTCCAGAGGCAATTCTTTATTTTTGGTACTATAAGATGAACTTTGATTTTGCTTCCAGAGGCAACCTAGGGCCTTCTGGAGCAGGTGTTGTTATCCATGATTATTAGGGTCATATTATTAAAGCAGTTTTTAAGAAACTTCCTCCTGATAGTAATAATGTGTCTAAATTTGAAGCATTTCTTTTAGGCCTAGTACATGCACTATATTTGAATGCTTCTAACCTCCTGATTGATGGGGATTCCATGGTAATCTATAATATTTTTTAAAAAGGGTCCTCAGATTGTTGGAAGTTACAGTACAGATTAAATGTTGTTATGAGTATATTACAAAAGTTTCCATGTTTTGAAATTATGTATAGCTTCAGAGAGGCCAATAAAATTGTAGACTTCTTGGATAATAAAGCTATAGACAATGCACTTCTAGAACAAGAAGTGCATGAGAATCTTCTAAATCATTTGGTATAATCTTTCCCTTTTAGCATGTGGGATCAGCTGGCATGATGCTACTCCTATTGTCACTATATGTCATTTTCATTTTCCCTTACATCCTGCCATTGTGGATTTTGTTGATTGTCATTTCTCTATGATTTTAATGATTAGTGAAATAGTGCTTTTCATCCTTCTTGTTCACAACTTGGAACATAATTCCAACATAACCCTAGAAGGGGAGGATTCGACATAGGAAGAAATAATTTCCAGCGATGGAGGGGCAGAAAAAACCTCCATCTCCATCCACCACAATTCTCACAATCATGGCCCCAAATCCCACTATGGAAAAAGTTCCCTGAGCATATAGGGAGCGTGTTCTACCATCACCTCTAATATAAATTGTACCTTTGTATATTAGCACAAGAGAAGATACGAAAATCACCACAACTACCAACACTATTTGTAGTTGAAATAACTTTTCTAGCTCCACCAAGATGGATATAGGACCATCAGAAAACAAAAAGAACAACAATAACCTAAACAACACCTCTCCTCACAATAAATAAAAGCATACAATCAACCTCCAAAATCTACTCAATACAACCAAAACCAAAACCACAAAGGCTTCTCATGCTAGAAACTTCAAGGGTCTAAAGCCTCATCAACCTAAGACTAGAAAGAGAAGAGATAATTTAATCATGGAAAACCCTCAAAGAAATAGGGGTCCCAATTAGCCATAGATACAGATTATCAAACAAACCAAGATCCATACTTGGACTCTCACAACTAGGAAACCTCAATATCCAGGGAACAAAGGCTACAAAAGAGAAAACCCATCAACTAGTAGGGGATCCCACACCACTGACTACTCAAAGGATCTCTTCTATATTACACATCCCTCAGCAAGGTCAAAGGGTAGAATCTCAAGGCAACCATCCAAGAAGTAATCACGCATGATAAACACAAACAATCAAAAAATGACCAAACCCAGATAGAAAAAACACTAGTAAGGAGAGAATTACCAACCACAAAAATAACCTAAAATAAGGACTTTCTAACCTATCAAGATTGTGGAATCAGCAATGTAGCCTAGGATACAAGAACAACAACATGTGTGTATATCTTATTGAGCACAAGCTCCTCCACCATAGGGAAACAAACCATATTCATCCACGCTATTAGTAAGTCAATAGTATAGGATTTGAAACAACAAGGAATAAACAAAATTTTACCATCCTCAAGCTGTTAAAGTAGAGAAATTTTCTAGTAAAAAATGAAAATAGAACATGCAAGCCCAAACATTTGAAAAGAATCGACCTCAAATCCTAAAGAAGACATCTGATTCTTTAATGTGACAAAAGGCCAGTGAGAAATTAAAGCAAAAAATACTAACACCCTCAAACATCTATAGTGAAAAACCATATAATTCAATGTATATATTGAAATTGATAATAAGATCTTTAATGTCCAGGTTCCAAACAGTCTGTTCAATCCCTCAATGAGGCATTTAAAAAGACACCAACCATTGCAAAATTCATTGACATCTGACCTTCAATAGATAGGGTCAAAGTTTCAGTGTTGAGATTAAAGTATGAGATTTTTACCATTCTTCCTAGAAAAGCAATTACTTTTATTTTACCTTTTTGGATAGATTACTAGGGTTTTTTCAATGAGTTTTGTTGGCTATAAAACATGTACCTCCAATAATCATAAAGACTTGAACAAAAACCCACAGCCATGGATATTGTCAACAGGTGTAACAAGAAGGACATAGACAATGGCTTGGCTGGTGGAATGCTTGTGAACTGGTAAAGTCACCTTCATATTAGGTTTTTCTAGGCCAAGGGGGGTGTTCCTTGAGGTCTTTTCAATAGGATATAGTTAATTAAAAAACATTTAGATAAAAGGATCTAGCATCCATACTCACAATGCTATGGATCCCTAAGAATGACACTAAATTTATGTCAGCATTGATTGCAATCATACCTAGAAGACTTCTAACAAGTGGATAATAACTGACTCTTACCATGCATCAAAATAAAATGGTTTATTCCTCAATAAATGAACCCACTTAACATTTCATACACAGGGGTAAGAGGGAAAACATACCCGTGTGATCCATAAATGGTTTATCAACTATAGGGAAACATAAAATACATTTTAACTTGTATAAGTAGATCATAAAACCATGGTCGAATATAATAAATACCCTAAAGGAAACATGAATTAATTAGAAGATGTATTCCCATTGGGTAACAAAGTAACTACTTGTAATGATCATGAAAATAGGTTTGTAAATAAGAAATGAAATAGTGATTGTCTATGCACAATCTCAAAGGATAAGGAAACTTGTAAATGAACATACTTAGTTATCCCTTACAAACCATGAATAACCCACATATAACAAAGACCATAGAAAGAGATTTTTTAATGCATTATAACATAGACACATTTTTATCCTTGTATCAGATAGCTTGACTAGGGGCCTTACACTTACCTGTAGTGCAAGTATCAGACATATTTCTCAAGGCTATAAGATTTATGACACCTAAAAGTTCCTCCCTACTAGACAACAGTGGCATACTATCCGTGATAAAGCATCACTTTATTTATGCTAGGGTTTCTGCAGATTACGGTGTATATTCTCATTATGGAGTATGTTCTCATATTGACTAATATTAATCTGGCCATCTTAGGGTATACACCTCTAGTCATGTAATATTCTCTTAACCAAAGGCTAAAATATAAGACATAAATTGAAATTGGTAATAAGATCGTGAATGTCTAGGTTCTAGACAGTTTGTTCAATCCCTCAATGAGGCATTTAAAAAGACACCAACCATTGCAAAATTCATTGGCATCTAACCTTCAATAGATAGGGTCAAAGCTTTAGTGAGACAACAGTGGCATACTGCCCATGACAAAGCATCACTTTCTTTATGCTAGGGTTTCTATAGATTACGGCATATGTTCTCATTACAGCATATACAAGACATACAAGACATACCTCAAATGGTGAGTATGGTGTATGTTCTCATTACTTTCTTTATACAAGATATACCTCAAAAGGTGAGTATACAGTGGCAGCTTGTTGATGAGTATGCGGTGGCTATAACCTAAACATGAAGGAAACCAGCTGAATGAATTGCAAACCGGCCTGGAGGTGTGATGAACATGTTGTTGGATTCTTCAGTTGTGATTGGTAGCTAGATTCAATACAACAAGAGCCCTCTTCATGTGCAGAATGATATAGTTTCCTTCCACTCGCATGCACAACTCAATCACAAGTGAGTCTTTCTTTTTCTTTTTTTTATTTATAATCAAGAGGGCATCACAATTATGACAGTATCATCACTATTGCGACAGTGTCGGGGGCACTTGAAAAAAAAAATACAAAAATCACACACACAAATGGTAGCGTCGTCGCAAATTGGCATCAGAATTTGACCCCAAATGTTGTAGTAAGACCTATCTAATACTTGAGTAGAACATTAATAAAATATGAATTAAACTATAGCTTCATGGAAAGGGCTTGCCTAGCAGTGGTATTTTCCTCTCGAAAGTTAAGACATTATATGTTGATACATAAG
Source organism: Thuja plicata (assembly GCA_018584345.1). Classification (NCBI taxonomy): domain Eukaryota; kingdom Viridiplantae; phylum Streptophyta; class Pinopsida; order Cupressales; family Cupressaceae; genus Thuja; species Thuja plicata. Next base: position 426,064 of record MU224408.1, on the reverse strand, counting down.
GTGAAGATAATAGCCAAAATTGATCCATTGAAATATCTACTTAGAAAAATAACTCGAACTGGAAGAATTGCAAAATGGGTAATGGTGCTTACTGAATTCAACATTGACTATGTGGATAGGGCAATCAAAGGTCAAGTTATTGCAGATCAATTGGCCAAATATCCTCTAGAATCCACACATCCAGTTCAAGTGGAGTTTCCTGATTCTGAGATTGTTAATATGGAAGCCAAGACATGGACTTTATACTTTGATGGATCTTACACCCAAAATGGTAGTGGGGCACACATTCTTTTTATCACACCTCAAGGTTACACAATCCCAAAATCATACAATTTACTGTTTCCTTGTACAAACAACATTGCGGAGTATGAATCTTTAGTCATAGGTATCAAGATGGCCTTAGAATGGAATGTCATAGAATTACAAGTCTATGGGGACTCTCAATTAGTCATCAATCAAGTCAATAATGAATATAATACCAAGGATGAAAAATTAATGCCTTACAAAAGATTGGTGGATGATTGGAAAAAGTACTTTGCTTTGATTACTTTTGAACAAATCCCACGTGAAAAGAATAGAGTAGCGGATGCAATGGCTACCTTGGCATCTTTGCTTCAAATACCTGATCAAAATGCAAGGTATGAGTTATTGGTGGAAGAATTGGTTAAACCAGCATTTGACCTACCTGATTCCCAAATTATTGCCCTTCTAAATGGACATGACTCACCATGGTATAGACCTATTTATGCCTACCTAAAAGACCAAACCTTGCCTATAGACCAAACCCATGCTCAAAAGAAAAATTTTATAAGACAAGTGGCTTGTTACACCATCCTTTCTGACACATTGTATCGTAAGGGTCTTGATAGAACACTTCTTAGGTGTCTAGAGGAAGATGAATCAAAATTAGCTTTAAAATATGTCCATGTGGGGATTTGTGGGTCACATTCAAGTGGTTTAAACTTTGCCAAGAAAATCCTACGCATGGGGTACTTTTGGAAAACCTTAGAAAGAGATGCTTGTCAATTTGTAAAGGTTTATGCAAAATTTCAATACCCAGCACAAGAATTACATCCATTTGTCACACCATGGCCATTTTACCAATGGGGTTTTGATTTTATTGGTATGATCTATCCACCTTCTTCCAACAGACATAAGTACATTCTCACCGCAATAGAGTATTTCACTAAATGGGTTGAGGCTGTCCCATTAACAACTGCAACGGGGAAACAAATTTCCATGTTCATCCTTAATCATATCATTTGTAGATATGGAATTCCTCATGCCATTATCACGAATAATGGAAAATAGTTTAAGAACAAGGATGTAGATGAACTTTGTGACACATTCCATATTACTCATCATTCTTCATCCATTTACTATCCCCAAGGTAATGGACAAGTAGAAGCTACCAATAAGAACATTCTCAAAATCCTCAAAAGATCAATTGGTAAGTCAGGTAGAGAATGGAACCTTCAAATCAATCTAGCATTATGGGCCTATTGAACTATTATTCACACTCTGATAGGAGCTACACCTTTTTCATTGGTTTATGGGCCGAAGTTGTTCTACCCTTTTAAGTTGAAATACCATCCCTAGGAGTGTCACTACATGGATTAATTATGGATGAGGATTATAGGGTCGCCCAACTTCAACAATTGGAATTATTGGAGGAACATCAAACTCAGGCTTATGATCATTTGAAAGTGTATCAGAATCGAATCTCAAGGAATTATAACAAGCATATTAAACCAAGAACCTTTCAAGTGGGAGATTTAGTATTGAGAGAGAATCCTAAAAATTAGGTTGCTAGAGAAAAGAAAGGGAAGTGGGAAGCAAATTGGCTTGGTCCTTTTGTCATTGTTTCTTCTTTTGGAATGGGGACCTACAAATTGGCCGATTGTGACGGTGATGAATTACAAGAGCCTATCGATAGAATTCATCTTTTGAGGTTTCACACCTGATCAGATGAAAGAGTATCTGATGAAAGAGTGTCAGATGAGAGTATCAGATGAGTTAGCATCAACTTTGTACATGAGATAAAGTAAAAAGCCAAAAAAAAGGGGGAAAAGATCAAAATACAAAAAAAATCAGAAAGTTCAAAAGCCAAAAACAATGGAAAAGCAAAAAAATTAGAAAAAGGAGAAAATTGAGCATGAAGAAATAAAAAACATTCAAAAATCAAAAATGTTGTCTTGGTGAAAACCTAGCAAATAGGCGCCTTGATGATTAAAAAAAAAGAGAAAAAAATAAAAAAAATTGAAAAAGACAAAAGTGCCTTGGTGAAAACCTAGCAATAGGCACCTTGGTAAAAAAAAACCAAAAAAAGAGCAAAAAAAAAGAGCAATAATCCCAAGAGGTGAAAACCTGGAGACAGGCACCTTTTGTCCCTTAGGTATTTCCTAGTCGCATTTGTACATCTTGCATTTCACCATCTCATCTTGTCCATATCTTCATTGCATCTGTCATTTGTGCATAAGTCATAATAAAGTCTTTCAGCTCCATTGTTGCATTCTAGGTCTCTTTTGCCCTAAGTTTCACATTGATCACTTTTATCACCTGGGGGAATTCACCATGGATTTTGGTACCAAACAGATTCAAAAGTGTAACATTTTGGTCACACAACAGAAGCAGATTTTCAAAATTTAGAGGAGAGATATTTTGGAACCTTTGATGGATATCATTGTTCAACCCTAAACAGTTTGATCCTACAACATGATCCTTGCATTTCATTGACTTATTTTATCAGGATTAAAAATTGAAAACATCTTAATTGATCAGAATGTTTGGAATTCTTTTTGGAAATCTTGATACATTGCGATACACTCAAAATTTTTGATGAATTTTTCATTGACTTTTTCGACTCATGTCTTTTTAGCTAATCGATGATGTTTCGACTAGATTGGCGAGGATCGAGACATGTTGTTTTCTTGGCTTTTGTGTGACTATTTTGAGGGAAATTATTTAACTTGTGTGGATTCCTCTAAGTACATGGTCATCAAAGAACCATTGAGGACATTCATATAGGAATAAGGGTTAACCTTTGTTTTTTTATGCAAAAGGATACCTTGGCTATTTAGATCTTCAATATCCTAATACCAAACTCCACTTGCAACATTGAATCTGTTGAAACCAGTATTCATACTTCCATAGTTGGTCATTCAACTAGGGAGGGTTGTACCAAGATCCTAAACAAGGTTACCAACTGAGATGAAAGTCATATTCATATTCTTATGGTTGTAGTGGCACCAGTAAGGATTGTATTGACTCCTAGTTCCACAACGCTCAATGATGAAAATATATCTCTTTTGCAGTTCTTTCACAAAAAGCTAGTGACCTTTAGTTGCATTGCATTGCATTTTCATGTTGTATTAATTGCATTATTTAGAGTAACTTTTCCCATTTACAAGGGGGTTCATCATTTTTGGGGGTTACATAAAAATTTCAAAGGTTTCAAATCAATTATGTGAGATTATCTTTTGCATTCATTAATCATTATTTTTACATATCTTGAGTGGAAAACAAATGAAAAGAGTACATTAATCATTATTCATTTATCCTTCATCTTTTAGAATTGCATTTCATAAACTCAGTTGCATACATCAAAATTCAAAAAGATAGTTGCATTCATTTTACCATTGCACTAAGTATTGCATCCATATCATTGCATTGCATAAACCATACATCAAATTAAAATCAAAATCATATAGAAATAGTTCCATAATTCATCATTTGCATTCATCTATCTATGTCATAATCTAAGACATTGCATCCATAGCATAAATAAAAATAAAGTGCATCATAGACATCATGTAGCTTTGCATATAAAGAAATCTCACATCAATCAACATCAAAGGGAAATCAATGAAAGAGAATCATATAAAAATGTCTATAACAAACTAGTATATCAAAGATACATTGAAAAAATTATCCATACACCATGTCTTGGTCAAAAATCCATATGATACATCAATACAATATCTAAATATCAAGCTCATATCTAAGACCCAGCCGGGGCACTTGATCCATCTCCAGTAGCACCTGATCCAGCTCCTAACCCATCGGGACCCCTATCACCTACTCTATCCTGAGTAGAAGGTGGTGCCTGACTCGTGCTAGCACTCATAGGTAACTGAGCTATCATAGCCAAGAACTATTGTAACATCATCATCACTTGATCTAACTGGCCATCAACTGCAGTCATCCTGCCTATAATCCTCGCACATCTTGTACTAAGCTATCAAAAATAGGAGGAACTGGAGGTGCCTGAGGGGCTTGAGGTACCTGAGGAGCCTGTGGTGCTAATGGAACCTGTGGTATCACCTATGTTGCACTAACCTGTGGGTCTACCTGAGGGGGTACCTGTGCTTGTCTTTGTGGAGATGCTAGTCTCTATTGATTGTGACCCTGTAAAGGAACCTTTAACAGAATCTTCCTTGCTACCTACACTCATCTATGTCTCTATCCTACCCAAGCTATAGTTGGAATGGCCTGAACCTATCTCTTCATTGGTACCTGCACTTGCCTCTGTCTAGGCTGCCCAAACACACCACCTTGAGCTCTAACATGACCACCCCACATCCGAGGTCCTGCAACTCTTTGTACCTAAGGTACTCTTTGTACTCTCTACCTCTAAGGTCTACAACCACCACCACCACCATCTACATCTCCATCATCAGAAGATAGCTCATCAACATTAGGTATCGGCTCTACCGGATCTGTGAATCTAGTGAAGTGATATCACAAAAACCACTCTTGATACTCAATGGACATCCCTGCATTGGCCCATGATCCATCATATCCCATCTGGCATACCCTAGTTGATCAATCTATGCACATGCAAACTGATAATCAACTTGAGCTCCCCACATGGATTGCTCTACCTATACTCTAGCATACAATTCCATGCCCTGCAACATATCCTGCACCCGGCCAAACTGACGGAGAACTCTTCCAAAGTAGAATCTCTCTATACATTGTGGTGTTCGACCAATCATCCACCGAGGGGAAAACATATGCAGAAGCTCATCATCATCCTCTCTCAAGCCCTCGTGACCCAAGTATGGTCTCCATATGACCTGATAAATATCATTGATAGTCTGACGCCAGAACTCAACCTTGCCCAGATGATACTGGACAATCATGACATCATACATAAATTTATAGGGATATCCTTGAGCTCACACTGGTGCTGATATAGGTCTAGTAATAAGGATATGCTCCCAGGTTTATAGCTATAATAATACTGCACCTGCAGAAATAGCCGCACTATGCATGTATACTACCTTGTGTAAATCATGATACAACTGCACTAGCATGCACTATCCCCAATCTAATCTCCAAGGATGTGTAATCAAGTCCTCTAGAATGTGGCCCCATCCAACTGAAAATCCATGACCTCTTTTATCTAGTAAGAGAAGTCCTCCAATCATGACTGCTAGTAAAGCTAGAAAAGTAGTAAATGAAGCAAATTGCGCCCATGTAATGCTATCATCACCAATAATGGCATCTTTGAACACCCGTCTACATGTGCTCCCATTGTAGGCCTGATCATAGTAAAACCACTCTCTACAGGTTGAGATCCTCAGTAATCTATATACATCCTCTGGTGTGATGGTCATCTCGCTGAGGGAAAGATGAAATGTGTTATGGTCAGAGTGCCAATGCTCTACCATAGCTATCAATAAACCTCCGTTCAACTAAAACCAAGGAAGATCTAGAAGGAATCTGAGCCCACATGTCTCGATCGTTCATCTCTCTGGAGGGGTGAACTCATCCACCAGATTGAAGACCCAAGCCGCTACATTCCCTACATACAACTTACGTTAATGTGCCTACATTTTACAAAAAAAGTGAATTATATTAGTATCTTTCTATTTATGGATCATTCTAAGTCAATAAAACACATTAAAACTATCTTTGCTCTTTTTGAGTACATCAACCTATTGTTTCTAACCTCTAGATCTTGAGAAGGGATCAATTTGTAATATCTTTTAATCAACCTGATTGACACATCAAACATTCACTAGTATGATTTTCTAATATCATAAACACTAAGTAAACATCATGGAATCACATCTTTTTAGCTTTCCAATCCATCTGGTCATCTAGACAATCAATTGACGATAACTTATTCTATTCTAAATCAGGTTTTCATCACATATCATCTTACGCATCATTTAAAGTGTCAGAGGCGTTGCTTTACAATATATGCAACATTTGCAAACTCTACGCGTCATTCAAACTATGATATGTTTCATTAAGATTTTAAGGGTTTCTTACGCATTATTTCCAACATGGGATTCACATTTTGACCTAAGTCCTACACAATTTTTAAATCTTCATATGTGTCATTTGACTGCATGGACGTGGCATTTCCCTAGTCTAAGCATCATTTAAATGTTCCTACGCGACATTTTTCTAAATCTATTCTAAAAAGCATGAAAATTGACATTAAATTCTATAAAAACAAGCAATAAATGCACCAAGAAGGTCCAACTCACTCACCAGAGGTCCATAGTCAAGCGGTCTTTGATAAAAACATGCTCTCTCAAACTGATGCTCTCGGATAGGGACCACCATTGCTCTTAATCAAAGCAGGTTCAGAGCAAAATCTCAAAATTGAAAAGTGAAAATGAATAGTAAATTTGGGTTTTTGAACCTATTTAAGCTATTTTGACCTAATTTTTGAGAGATTTTTACCCCTCGGGACTTAAATCTTCATTTTTTGCACACTGGGGCATCTTTTCATCTTATCATCATTTTTTCTTAATGTTTTCAAAAATGAAATCATTTAGATATACTTTTTCATCAATCACATCATATTTTACATTGGGATATCAAAATGTTTTCATTTCTGAGGGGGTATATCTTATCATATCATCAAATAAAGAATCTACATCATCTTATATCAAATCTGGGGCATTAAAATTTCAAACTTTTATCAGTGGGGCATCAAATCAAGGTTTTGCATCAGGTTTCACATCAAGTTCTACAAGTTTCACATCAAGGTTTCCCATTGAAGTTTCACATCAGGTTATCAATATTCACATCATGTTTGGCATCAACCAATTAGTATCAAATCAATGATCAGGACATGTAATTTTCTTTGAATCAATGTGCTTCGCAAATCAATTCAAAGAGGGGCATTTGTAGACACAAAAAATTGACCAGGTGTCTTAGTATCATCAAAATCTCTGCAAATCTCAACAAATCTAATCAAAATGCTTAAAATGCTTCAAAATGGACAAAATCAAATTAAATGGACATTTATCAATCAAATTGGATTAAATCAGATAAAATGGAAGGATTAATTAATCATGACATCAAATAATCAAATCCAAGCTTAAAAGGGATCAATCAAATTATATAATTGATTTTAATCAATTAATTGTATAGTTTTAAATCAAAAATCAAATTGAACCTATTCACTCTTACATGGTTAATTTAATTAATTGATTGAATTAAACAAATCCTAATTTCTTTCAACATAATTTGATCAACCAATGAGAATTGAGGACTTTGTCTCCTTGTCCCAACCTTTGAGACAACCATTTGAATGGTCCCCCCATTTGAAACCATTTGAGAGATCAAACTCAACCAAGGATTAACCCATGGTCAATTAACTCTACCCCCTACCCTTGGGATTTTACTATAAATACAAGCCATTTCTAAGCATAAAAGGATCCTAGAAAATTCAAATGCATAACATCATCTCTATAGTAAATTTGATAGAAATTGAGCATTATCTTGATTATTTGAGAGAAAATTGTAAGATTTGAGAGCATATCATGAGCATTTGTGTTCATCTTTGAAGCAAATTGAGAGAATTGAGAGCTAGATCAAGCATTTTTATCATATTTTCTCATTCTAGGATGGTCACTAGTGGAGATTAAGGTTGGGAGCTCTACTTGCAAAGCCTAGTTAGATAACCATGAGATGTCATGGATTTTAAATGCAATTCTTTAGACTAAATTGTTATTTCTTTCCATATAATTATAGTTATTTGTCCTAATTTCATGAAGGTGTATTAACTCACACACATTTAGATGTAAAAACTGACTATCAAACTATATCAAAAACCTAAATAGAGTTGGGTCTGGAACTAGGAAGATGGAAACTACAAACTGTGAAAATTAGAAGGTCCCAAGAATAGGTCAACTTGGAGGGTATAGGTTTCACTTAGGTACAGGTCAACCTTGACCTATACCTAGACCCAAAATATAGAACTTGGTTTTGCAAATTTGGAGTTTGTCTTCCCGGATTAGTCACTAAAACAATCACTACAATACTAGGGTACAGGTCAACCTCGACCTATACCTAAAAATTTCATAACTTGGAATAGTAGACTGATCTAGAGAGTGATTCAAAAAGTTTCTTTGGATTTGCAACTAAATCTATGAATATGAATCTGCACCTACACCTTAAAGAGAGGAAATTTATGGAGGGAGGGGAATTGCCTCGGTCAAGCCCCAATTTAGGAATTAAACTTGAATTGAAATAAAGGAAATGAAATTCTAACATGTAGGAATTATTAAATATATTAATGGAAATGTATCATACTAATATAGATGCAATTGTGCTTAGTATGTGATCAATAATATTGATGCAATAGTCTTGACTCAACACAAAAACCAAAAGGAAATCATGTAAGAAAAAATTTCATGTAGTAGATTCTTGTAATTTTCCTCAATGTAGAATTGAAGAGGAAGAAGAAGAATTGAATGAGTGTAGATCTCCTCCTTTCATTTCCAACTTGTTTTCTCTCCAAGAAGCTAGATCTATGAGAGGAAATGCATGCTTGATTGAATGAATGGATAGATTCTTTCTTGAACTCCTTGAATTCTTGTACTTGATTTCTTGAAAGAGACTTCTTGTCATATGCATGATTGTATATTTAATGTAGATTCCCAAATGAAGTAAGAAGGCCTCCTTTTATACTGATTTCAGGTATCAAAATCAAAAGGGACAACTGCACTACGAGGGAAAAGGCCAATACTTTACATCGGGATCATGAGACAACCAAAACTCAAATCATAGTGTACATGTCAAGTTTGACCTGTACCAGGTATAGGTCGAGGTTGACCTATACTCGAGAATGTAAATTTCAAGATAAAACTCCCATATCCCAAGAAGTCTTAATGGGTTCAAGGGAAAAGTGGTGAAATAAATGAGAAAATGATAAGAAAGGCATTTAAATCTTAGACGAAAATGAATTTTGTGATTGGAGGGAAAATTTGGAAATCATGCATAAAAATTAGGGTCGACTTAGAGTTTTGAGAAACTTGGATGAATAAAGAGGACCTTCATTTAAATTATGTTTACAATTAAATATAATATGAGGTCCTAATGCAAGAAACACACTAAGGAGAGCTAGACTAGTTCCAAAAAGTATATAAAAGTAAGTGTTTACTTTTTAGGATGATACAATTGTAATGAGGTTGAAAACAATGAGAATTATAGCGTACTCAAACTATTTGATATAATTCTGAAGAAATTAAGTAGAAGGAAAAGGTCAAGGTTCAACAAGACAGAATTTAAGAAAATGTCTGATTAGGGATCTTACACAGACTCTTAGACATCACTACTAATGCCACTATGTTTATTTTCCCAGAGCAACTATGGTGATTTTGAAATTAGTAATTTGCAATTCTCCTTGGGGCTTATCTACAAGGGGTTCAACTATCTCAACATATTTTGTTATGTCTTTATTTATTCAAGCCCTTAGCTTTATTAGCACCCATGGTTTTAACTTTCTTTAGTTTTTCAAAGTCAAAATCATTTGGAGAAACTTCTTGTTCCTTCCTCTTTGGGATAGTATCAGTTATCAAAGGAGGAAGATTAAAAAGAAACTTGGTTTGCTTCAACTATAGCATGTGATGAACTAGGTTGGGTATGCACCATGGTTGAAATAATTGCTCAATTTTCAATTTAAATTGTTGATGGAATGTTTTCTTTGGTGATGTGAGACATGGATTTAGACATGAATCTATCAAATTCACTCAAGGTAGAATATTTTTCATTAAAGGGGATAGTGGGTAAACTTTCATTAGAATCATATGAGAACACATTGGCCAAGATATCATGAGGTGTATCAAGGACAAAATTATTAACTTGAGAAGCTACCGAAGGTGCAACTATATGGATTACAACCATGGAAAAAGAATCAATATTAGTATTAAGTGCAAACATAGATGCATTCAAAATATTTGATACATGTGGAGCTTTAGCATGGGTATATCATACATCTAGTGTAGCTAGAAGCACTTGCACTTCTTTTTGTTGATCATCTTCTTCTTCAAAAATTTCCTGAATTACAAATTGTTCCTTTCCTTTTCTAGAAGGATCCTCTTATGCCTTCTCCTTTTATTTAAGCTTGATCTTTATTCTAGTTATGGAAGAATATGCATTCTCTTTGTTCTTGGTTCTCACCTTTGACTTTTAGCCTACAGGTCCAGGTGTTCCATCATCAGAACCTGATTTAAATCTCTTTATATTAATACCTTTTTTTGTTGAGCCAAGCATGGATTTTAGCCATGATATATTAAAATATGTCAATGATGGAATTATTTTCTTTCAATGAACATTGAATTAAGAGGAGATCTTGATCTACAACCCTCTCTTCCTCATACTTTGGATCTACCATGTTTTCATCATCTTTCATTTCATCCTCAATTTTGGCAAGATCTAGGTCAATGATATATTCTAGTGTAAGTCTACATTAATCCATTTTTTGATGTCCTCATCCATACAAAGATCTATCCAAATATCTTCAATGTAGTGGACATGAGGGAAAACTATTTTGATCATGTCCTTCATACCTCGATAGTCAAAATCCCTTATGATTTTGAATTTCATCAACTTGATTTATTGTAGTTCTATCTCCATATCATTTTCTTTGGTATTAGCTGTCAAATAATATCTACCAATGACCAAGGGGAACTGAGTAGAAATTGCAAGATTGATTTTGTGAGCTTTAGTTTTCTTAGCATGTACGAACATCAACTATCTTCCCAACTCCATTAGAATGATCTTGTTAGTTGGGTATCTTGGTAACTATATATGTATGGTCATAAAAACATCCAACTCTTGTGTAAGTGAAATTCAATAACTATAGGAATAAGAATCCATATTCATTCATCTTCCTCCATGCCACCTTAGAAACCCTTCTATTTTCAAGTTTTTTATAAAACAAGCACATGAAATGATCAATGGAGGCATCTTGAAGTTAATAATTATGATGTCTCCCTATGGCAATAGGAAATTTATAAAACTATTACCTAATTTCATTTTCAGGTCAATTAGGTAGAGCTAGAACAAATTGTGCAGATAAAGGTGAAAGGTATATATTCATTTTGGTTAAGTGTTCATTACAAAAAGGAAATGTCATTAAATGAACATTTGATTAATGCAAGTGTTTACATGAGTGATATGTTATTAAGTCAATTCCAATTTTAACATAAATGCAAGTACAAGAAAGGAATTACATAGTTCTTAAAAGAAAATACTTTATTTTCTCATTTGTTCAATGAAATACTTGCCACACAAGCCGTGGGAATGACCAAATTGTATACTATGAAAAATAAATATGCATATATAGAAATGACATATAGAAAGAGGAGGGAACTTGTCATTTTCTAGAATGAAAAATCATATGGTTGAAGCTGGTATCTTTAGCTCCTCGGCTCCACATGTTTCTTTTCCATCCTAATTCCCTACAAGAAGAGAGATAAAATATTGTTAGAGCTCAGGGATCCCCATCAAACCATATGTGAAATCAGTGCAACCATAGTTATCTCACATAATATATCAATTTGAAGAGGAAATAAAAAGAACAAATCAGAGATTTATTATTTTATCTAATGTGTTTGTTCATTGTGCAGGTACATGTATCATATTCATCAATGAAATAGGTTTACACTGATATCATGGTATTAAAACATCTGGGGTAAAATGGGCTCCCACTAGGGTTGATCCCAACATGCTGCCCTCCTATATTGTGACAAAGGTATGAGTATACAGTCTTCATAGTCACTATAGTTTTTTGTTTAAAGGGGTAAATGCTTTGATCCAGAGCTATAAAGCGGTAAGGCCACAAATGGGGGACCTCATCCCCAATTGAAAATGATGCTTTATGGAAAGAATTAAAACAAAAAAAATTGAACCATCACAACATGCCAATATTGGCCCATACTCATTATAGTTCAATCAAGAAGGCACCGATCATTTATGACAGGGAATTGTAATGTTTGTTTGTGCTTTTATGTGTTAATCAACTATTCCTGCAAATCTACAAACACAACATTCTATAACTCATTATCTCAATTGTTAGCACAATAACTCAATCAAAGATTACAATCATAATTGAGCTATAGATTCCTATTTAGAAAGAGTTTGATCTATCTATTATATTTCTCTCAGAATATGCATTAGATCAGTGATAATATAATGCTAAAATGGAAGATTTAAAATGATGCAAAGCCAGTAGTATGCATCTCAAGCTAAAAACATGATAATTCTACATTCATATGATCCTTTAAGAAAGTGAAATGTTCATTAATTAGTGAAGAATGCATGAATTCATTTCTGCAGCATAAGCCTAGTGCAAGATTGTAAGATTTTCTGATGATTTGAGCTCAACATTCACTCTTTTTATTGAGCATGAAGCGAAATGAGTGGTTGAGATTTATTCTTGAGGAGTGGTGAGGAGTAATCCTTTCTTGATCCATGTGTGTCAACTCCCATTGGTTCATCAATTGACTTTTTCCCTTTGTGGTGAGTTGTAATTTAGGAGTGTTTATTTAATTTTCTTTAATTAATTATTTTAGCTAAGGGATTTAATGAAGTTGATTTGATTAAATAAGACAAGGTAATAAATTAGGAATTAATGATATGTTTAGCAATGGTTAATGCTTTCTTTGAGGGATTTTATTGATTTTAGAGAATTATGCCAATAATTAAATAATCATATTAGCATAATTGGGAGAAAGATCTTTAGTTAGGGAAAAAGGGGGTCTCAGGTTAGAGTATCCCAATTTAGGGCGGTTAAATTTGCTCCTTTTGAATTGATGTGCAATCAGCATAGTGATTCAAAGAAAATCTGATGTTGACTTCAGAGAATAGTTTGATGATTGAAAATTTTGAGCTTGATTGAATTTTTATTAGAGATGATATCAATCTTGAACTTGATTGAACTAAGACTGATAGAACCAACTTTGAACTTGATCAAATGAAGATCGACTAAACAGATGAGTTCCAAACTTTATTGAACTATAATTGATAGTACTTACTTCGTACTTGATCAAACAAAGGTTAGTAAGAATCTATTCAAAATTTGATGTGATGAAGCTGAATACTTGATATATTGATCTGAAATGGTTAAGAAACCACAAGCATAGATAACTGACCTAATGTAATTATCCGATAGTCCCAACTTGATTGAAGGAAACTGACATGCCCCTATTTATTTGATGAAGAAGTCAATTTGATAAACATTCTAATTTTTAATTCCTAATTGCTTTGAAGTGAGAAACTGGTTGATTTTAGGTATGATCATGCCCCCTCAGGAATGAAATTGAAATAAATCTCATGTTGAAAGTTTGACATGGATGAGAAAGTGATGTAAGATGTGATTGGATCAATAAGAATCAATTGTGAGATGAGTTGGAGTGAATATGTGTTGATAAGAACACAATTTGACCAATTTTGACTACTTGAAATGCAAGATTTTTGTAATTTGAAATGATGTTAGACCAAGATTTTGATGAAAGAACATGTATCATGCAATGTAGAATGTTTTGGAAAGATTTATTTGGATCAATTCTACATTTGTTTGTAGGATGTGAGTAACTCTTCTGAAAGTATTACTGCGTTAAAATAATATGATTTCTTCATGTTCAATTGTGTTCCTAACAGATTTGATGAGAAACTCATAAATTTAGGACAATAATCTTAGTGTCTAGTAGGTCAATTGTCGCCATAAAGGGGTTAAAATAAGCCCAAAAGGTTAATTTACTCATTCATTTTCACTTTTTACCTTTGTAATTCCTTGAGCTCTAGAGAGAAAATGGTGGTCCCTATAGAGAAGCATCATTTTGAGCTTGGCCATCGACATCATAGACACACACACTATGCACCTCCAGTGAGTACCCAAATACCTTTTATTTTACACTTTTCATTTGAATTTTCATTGCATTGAGCTATAGTTATAGGCGTTAGAGTCTAGGGTTGCATCTGGGGTTCTTGATTGCACCTGGTAAATCCTGCGTCACATTTGGGGATCCTAAAAAATCCTGAATTGCATCTTGTTGAAACAGACACCCTACATCCATTAGAGGATCTTATGTGGTCAAATTTTCTCCCAGTTTTCCCTAAATATCAAGCATCACATCCTATCAAAATAGGATCTCACCCAAAATTCTTAGTCGCATCCTGTCAGAAAAGGACCACATCCAATATTTTGGATTGCATCCTTTCAAAATAGGATTACATCCCCTAAATGAGTCATACCCTGTCAAAACAGGATCACAACTGGTGAAAATTTTTCATTTTGCTGATTTTTGAGTAAAGCGGTGAATTTGCCTTGTCATTCTTATCGTAAAGATTTATCTGTTTGATCTTTTAGTTGTTTCTATAGGTTACCTTCATCTGAAAACTGATGTCTTTGATTTATGTTTTGCAGATTGGATTAGGCATTGTATCATTTTGATGTTTGAGGCCTATCCATATTCTAGCCTTAGCAAGGAAGTTGACCGGCGAGGAGCGGCGCCTTGTGCGCCATTTAGGATTAGGTAGTTTAGTAGATTTACCAAATATTAGGGTAAATCAAGGGTTGTTTAATTTTCTTGCCGAGAGATGGCACTCAGAGAAAAAAACTTCCACCTACTGTCAGGTGAGATCATTGTCACCCCAAAGGATGTGTGGTAGATTATGTGCATACTAGTCAAGGGACAACAGGTTCATTTTGAGTCTCGGTCTGCCACAACCATTGTAATTTCTTAGAGGTTCTTTGTTGATCCTTCCATTGCTCATTGTAACTTGACATGGGATTACATGCTAGCCCACCATGATAGACTTCCTATACTTCTCCCTGGATTGATAGGGGGTATCCTTATGCCAAATTGAGGGAAGCATGGATTCATGTGTGGTTGGGTTAGCATCTACAGAGGCTAAGTACCGAGCAGCAGTGTTAGGGAGTCAAGAGATTTTATGGCTTTTGCAGTCTATGATTAAGTTTAGGTTTCTTCTTGATAGTCCCACTATTCTTTGGTATGAAAATCATATTGCCATACCATATTTTTTGAAACCTAGTGGAGAATCATTACACCAAACATATTGAGACACACGTGCCCTTCATCAGATAGTTGATTCAGGATGGTGGTCTCATCTTGGAGTACATACCTACAAAGGAGCGGGTTGCATACATATTCACTAAACCTTTGGCATCTGCATGCTATCTTTAGTTGTATGATCTGCTACAAGTGAAGGAAGTTGTCCTTGGGGGGTCTCTTTGAGCAGAGGCCTTCCTCCCTTCATGTTTTTTTTAGCATGCTTTTTCCATCTCTTTTTCGAGTAGAGTTTTTCCCATGTGGTTTTCTCTATTTCTCCAGTTTACAAAGATTTGGTTGTGATTGGGTACCTAATCAGTCCTTGTTGCCAGGGCCCAAATTTATTTCTTTCAATAGTTGTTTCTAGTTTTTTAGCTTCTCCCTAATTTTATCTTAAGAGGGGGTGTTAGAGTAAAAAGGCATTTCTATTTTCACTTATTAATTAAATCATTAATGATTTAATTATTCAATCACCTTTTTATCTCTAGTTTATTTAAGATAAACTTTAGGAATATAATAATTAATTATTATCATGAAACCTAGGTTTCTCCACCTTTTGGTTTTTGATCTCCTTTATAAGGATTGATCTCTTTGTAATTGGTATTCCCTCTCTGAATGAATATCTTATCTTTCAAATCATTCTGAGTTTTGTTTCCATTCTTTTCTTTTGTAACAAGTTATTTTTCCATACCTTTTTACTCTAACACCCCCCTTAAGCTATTTTGACTTATTAATTAAATCATTATTGATTTAATTATTTAGTCACATTTTTATCTTTAGATTACTTAAGCTAAACTTTAGGTATATAATAATTAATTCTTTATTAATTATTATCATGCAACCTTGGTTACTCTACCTTCTAGGTTTTTATCTCCTTTATAAGGATTGATCTCTTTGTAACTAGTATTCCCTCTCAAAATGAAGAGATCAAACCTTATGAAAGGTGATCAAAACCCTTTTATAAAATTATTAGTAAAGCAAGAGGTTTCTAGGCTCAATTTTCATAAGTAGGGCCTTGCTAGCGATCACCTGCTACTCAAGGCAGAATTTATACCCCTACCTCATCTTGAAGACCACTGGGAAGATTATTTGGATGAGAAAGAAATGATGAAAAGACTATGGAGTAGGTTCACACTTCAATTTTTTTTTATCTTTGGTCTTAAAATGGACATCACAAGTGTAGAGGAAGATAGTAATTCCTTGGCAGATCCTATATACCAGAGAGTTCAACCCATCACCATACCTAAAATTGACTGGACTGTGCCAGAGATAGATAATCTGGAATCTAAGACATTCCTTTTCATCCAGAGAACAAGAAAGTGGTTGAATGAATGAAGGGAAAAGAAGACTCAACCTCACAGACTGAGATCAACTAGAAATTCAAAAGGACAAAAACTACATGTTATGTTCGCTAACAAAACTACTCAAATTTGTGATGCAAGTAGATCCAAAACTAAAGCCAACAAAACTACTCCAAGGAAGAATCACACTATTCCTCTAGTGGTTACCTCTCCTACTTGAGGATGACTCAATCAAGGACAAACAAAAAAGAAAATTAATCCTAAATCTAAGAGGAGGTTATTGATTTGGACTCAGGAGAGGAAGTTGGAAAGAAGATGGTCAAGGAAGAATTGGAATTCCCTAAACTGGACATGGGGTACCAACTAGATGTTACTATTGATCTAGATGATACTTTAGGTTTCACCAGTGTGTTGAGCATGGTTAATCCCACTCTTAACCAATCCACCTCAGTGATAAACACCTCTGATGCAACCCCAAAATGACTGGAGATTGCGGTAAGAAATAAAATATAATCTACTCACATTGCTTTACCCTTGGACGATATGGTTAGCAAGTGCTTGGGAACCACACTAAAGCCCAAAAATATTAAATCCACTATGAGGATCTATGTGGATCAAAAAATGGGGACATGGGTCACATAGGTTGCTAGGCCCCTAACAAGGGAAGAAATTTAGTAACCAATTATGGGAAATTTCAAGATGGAGAAAATAGATCTTGGAGTAGCTGATAAAGATACAAATAATCACCATTTCAAGGCCTCTATAAAGAGGATGTTAGGTCATTTATGGAAAGATGTGAATTACAATAAATAAATTAAACAAATAGTAAGGGTGATGGTGGAATATATTCACATAATCCAAGGACCCATCCCTCAGCCCGTGTCTCAAGAACCTCAATAATTTGACCCCAGGTCACCATCCAACCAAAATTTCCTCGATCAAGTTCAAAGAGGGAGGATGAATGTGATACTATTTGACTTTTGGTTAGAAGGTATCATATAGCAAGGGAGGAACTATATCAAATAATCCAAGAAGGTTTATGATAATTTGATTGCATCTATTGGGGAATTTGATTCACAGACACTGGTCTGGGAGAAAGAAGAAAACAAATCAATGTATGTACATGTGTAGATCAATGAGGTCTAGAGGTAAAACATGGCCAAGTTCCTAATTGAATATCCCTCAAAAAATTTAGATGAAAAAATACTCTATGCATGCGAGAAGAATGTGGAGTGGCATAATTCTATACTCAAGGAAGGGAAAACTAAATATTCTAAGATTGGTAAATAATTTGGTGAACTCACCGAGCCTCTCATGGATGAGCTTAGGTGCAACCATGTGTCCTATGTGGATGAAAATGATGTAGTAGAACAGGATGAGAATGTCATGCTCTGGAGGCTAAAGGAATAGATCGGGAAAGCCAAAGAGGCTAAACTGATGGTAGTTGAAGATCTTCCAAAACCAACGTAGATGAAATCCCTGTTATATTTATATTTAGGACACTTACCTGCCCACATGGAAATAATTAAGGAGATCAAATGGGAAAGGGACATATGTAGGTAGAGGATGGCCCATGTCAATGTTCCTAACATCTAGGTGGTCTAGAAGATCATCATTTTATACAAAGAATGGAAAGCAACACAATTCACGCCAGCACATCCAACCCAGTCTGCAGGATCGGAAGAAGTTGCTCAACCATAATCATCTGCTGCATCAATTATATAGTTAGATAGCACATTTTGGGGGTGGTTTCTAATAGGTGGTTGGGGTAAGCTTAGATAATTTTTTCTGGTTTAATTTTTTTTTGAAACTCAGGTTAATTTTTGAAACCCTGATGGTTTTATTGGATAGGATGTAAAGAATTATATATAGTTGATCATGAGATTGGTGCAAGGATGATAAAAATAAATTTTAGAACAGACAATTTATAGTATGCATTTGATTTTTGATATTATCTGAATAAAAAATTTACACATGTGAATGCAAATTTAATGACATTTGTAGTTAGGTTCTAAATCCATGTGTTTGGGATAATATGGAGTAATTAATGGTTTTTGTGAAAATATTATTCAAATTAATTAGAATTGTCATACTTAAGATTACACCTTATTTATGTTGTTTAGATGCTTTCTTGTATGTGTCCAAAGTTGTTCAAAAGCCATTTCATTTAATTGTGAAGGATCTGTGTGTCATATCAAAGATTAATCCATATACATGCATACATTTTTATTATCTATTGTGTGTTGATGTGATTGATATCAGTTAACACCTTTGTACTTTCTGGTAAAAAGTATTTGTTGAGAATTTAGTTTAGTTTAATTCCTTGAAAATCTAGCTAAGGCAACCATACATGTATAAAATTCAAAGGAGAATTCTTCGTGGTTCACCCAACCATAGCTAAAGAGTTGTTCTTTTATGGGTATAGAGTCATGCACATGGAAGATATTTGTGCATACATCTACTGCAAGAAGGAAATAGTAGGAGACAACAACATAGCTACTCTTATGGGATCCATGATGAAAGAAGACTAGTCATTCAAGGATGAATTCGCGCATCTAACTGATAACCCTATATTTGAGTACTCCAATGCGCACCAGTTTTATGAGCTAGAATGGGTGAAGATATTACTGAGAAGAATACATGATGACCTCTTCTGGATTGGTGAGGTTCCTTTTTGCATCACTTCTGACCTAATCCATGAATTAACAAGACTTCCTAAGACTGGACCAGTTCTTCCTACTGGCAAGGATGTCAAGAAGCAAGTTGAAAAAGTTTGTTTATCTAGAAGTGACAAGCATGGTATGATAGTTAAGCCTATCAAGGAAGATGACATAAAGCTTCTAATTATGATACTTGGTTAAAAATTCCAGCATGCAAGCAGACTAAATAGTGTGTCAGCAGCCACAATTCTAGCAGCTATAAGGATGGTGAAGGATAACACTCAGTACAATCTATGTGAGATATTGTGCGCTCAATTGATTGACAACATTCAAGCTATCAAGCATGACAAGAACAAGACATTCAAGTTTTGTCTTTTATCATCTACTTGTACTTCCATATTGTTGGTAAGGTTGCAAATATTTACATAGATAGAAGCAAACCTACAATGTCTCAGATTTCACTTAAAGCCACATCAAAGAGCAATATGAAAGATGACATGGACATGGATATTAAAACATTCAGGATCAAGATGCAAAAAAGGTTTAGATTATCTGAGAAGATTGTTGATAAATATAAGGAGACCATATGTTTCATGGTAGAAATAGATTGCACTTATATGGAGGCATTTGAACCTAGAACCAAATGGATTCACCCACTTGGTTATGAAGTGGAGGAACATGTGTTAGAAGGATATGCACAAGTTCTCTTATCTGTGCCCAAAGATCCTAACGAGCCCAGGTGGGGCACTTATAGAGAGAAGACTAATGAAGTTGATTTTGTATTATACAGTGCTGACAACAAAAGGAAGGCATCCAAAATTACATCTAGCATCCTAAGAGTTCATGGAATCACTCAAGAAGACTTAGATAAATCCAAGGAAGCTAAGATTGCAAAATAACTTGAGATGACTGATGACATCCAAAAGAAGAAGAAAGTAGAGAGCACCTCTGTGCCCTCTACCACCATTGACCTAGACTCATCTCCACCTTCTATACCAAGCAAGAATTCTAGAGGAAGGAAACAAGTGCCCATAGGTCAACCATCCTCAAGAACTATATGTGGCACAGTAAAAAATACTCAAGCTCCTCCTGAAGTAGGATTCAGACCTAGTCTAAATGTCTTAAAGAACAGGATTGTTAATGAAGGAATACTAGACACAATTGCTAAGGTTTATGACAAATATCAAGAGATAGATAAATTTGAAATACATTTTATGATCATCTCTCATATGATTAAGCTTAATAAATCAGTTCTAGAACTCAAAATAGTGATACCTGATAAGTTATGGAACATACTAGAAATAATGAAGAGACATGCAATTGAGGAAGATATGAGGATAAGAGAAGAAACATTGGATAATCTTCTCCCTGTATGTTCACATGATGAGAAGGAAATTGTGTTAGATCTGGTGAAGCCTCATCTAATAACTAAGAGAAGAACACTTCATATTATGAAAAAGGAATATGAGTTAGTTGGGAAAGAGACAGAAAAAGCTTTTGCACAGGTGTTTATGGATAGACACATGTATCCATCAATGGTGCCTACAACAAAGGTAACTCCATCTCCTCTCAAATAGGTTACAGAACCAGTGATTCAAAATGCACCTATGACAGGTCCACAGGTTTCAGCACCCTTAGTTTCAATAACTTCTAATACAACAAAAGACTCAGAAGATACTATAGTGCTTGATGATATCAAGATATCTATGATAGCATCTAATAATGACATGGACAAAGTTGATAAAGCATTTGTAAGCAATGAAGAGATGTGTACTAATGATACATCTGTACAACAAGATGAGGTTCCCTGCAATGATCCAATAGACTTGAATAAAGAGAAAGATACTCAATATAATGAGACACCAGTCAAGGAGATACCAGTAAAGAGTGAATGAATGGATACTAGTCAAAATACTATATTCATTCCATCCACTTTACCATCTACTTCATTGTTGTCAAGGTTAACTCCTGACTGAGAAAGTCTAGATGCGTGGGGAGAAGAAGACTTAAATAAGATCAACGTTCTAGCTATGGAAAAATCCAAATAAAAACAAGTTATGAGGAACCCTCTCTTCTTGGAATCAGTAAACATCTTGAATGATCTAGTGCCTGCAAAAAAGAAAGTAGCCAAAATTCAATCAGTTGAAGATATTGATAGCATTCTAACAAGCTTCAAAGCACACTTTACAGACCTAGTAGACTCTTCTACTAGAATTGCAGAAGATGAGTATGAAAAGGAGAGATTGAATGAATTGGTAAATAACTTTACCTTAGACTTAAAATCTTTAAAGATTGGGAAATCTATATTGAAAGAGTTGGCAGCTAAAGGTAAGAAGGTTATAGAAAAATGCATGGACAAAGTGAAGTTCACCTCTGAACATATCAAAAAGATAAAAGAGGCAAAGATCATGGTGGACAATATTAGAAAATCAGTTGAGACATCCACCCAAGACATGAACATCTGTAACAATGTCTATCAAGGACAGTTGAAAAAAATTGAAAAAGAAAAATTTGAGATCAATAAGATAAGAATCAAGAAGACCCAACTGAGGAATGCTCTTGCGCCCTCTCTAGCAGTTTTGGAAGCCAACGTCAACATATTGATGCCACCATTGTCACATATGATCAAGGTCCTTGCATGGATCTAATAAAGATGGAGAAGTTAGCATATGCCCTATGCACTCATCTCCAAACAAGTGATGCAAAGAAGGTATTATGGTAGAAAGAGATCCAGTCTCTTCAGATTGTGTATCCAGATGTATACTTGGAGTAAGTATCTAGAGACTTACAATTTTGTACACCTTTGTCATTAATGTCAAAGGGGGAGTAATGTATGTATGTGTATATATGGGAGTAATATATGTACATTTTTTTTGTGTTAAGAATTTTTGAGTAACTTGGCCACATTCCTTTGTTGCCATTAATGACAAAGGCGGAGATTGTTGGCAAGTTGACTCCCAGAGGATATATGACTTATTTTGTGTTTTCATTATGGCAACAAAGTCATATTAAGTTACTGTCAAGAAAGACAAAATGACTATGGAAAATAGGGCAGATAGAGATATACAGTGATCAGCACATTAGCGCACATGCGAGAGATTGAATTAGAATAGGTGTGCTCAGATATATGTTCTATGACATGTGTACATACTAAGTCCAAACATGCATGGCACAGAATAATAGTATGGAAAATCTACAGGAAGAACAGTACTACTACAGTTCAAAAAATAGAGCATGGAGCCGACATAGGTTTTTGGATCAGCATGAATTGTTTTGTTGTGTAAAGGCCAAGCACCTTTTATTATATGTTTGTAATAATTTCTTTATTCTTGTTGTAAACACACTTAAGCTAAAAATTTTGGAAGCGTTGTGTATTATGTTTTTACAGCCGACTATAGTCTTGTTTTTGGTCGTGTCTATTCAGACATGAACATATAAATATCTAATGTAAATGTATATTACAAGTGTCAAAGAAAATACATGAAAAAGACATAGAAGAGTAGTATAGTGAAGTCAGTATGAGATAAATCTCTTTAAGAGAGTAAGAGCATCAGCGCATAAATGGAACTGATCAGACAACAATGTCATCATAGCAGTTCATTTTTGATATAGTGTATATCAACTATCAGAAGGTTGTAGCCTTCATCTTATTGGGAAGTGAGCTCAAGCAGTGAGCCATACACCTGTAACAAGGTTTTGTAATAGAATCCTAACAAGGTCATTGTACTTGGATTGTAAAGACTGCTCCTAATAGGGCAAAGGAACTTTAACAAGTTCATTATACTAGTGCAATATTTGTGGGTACTAATTCCCGTCAAGGTTTTCCTCTGATCAAGGTTTCCCCATAATCATATCATGTTTTATGATTTCGTGTGTTAAGCTTCATTGAATGTATGTTTGATTTATGTTTAAAGTGCTAAAATATAATTAATAGACAAACACTGATTACATTCTTCCCCCCCCCCCTCTCAGTGTTTCTAACAATAAATTACATTCTTCTATTTATAATCGCATTACCAAGGCTCCATCACTAATGCATTAACAATTAGCACAACATGGAACAATTTATTTATTTATGCTAGATTAAATGTATACTACCCCGTTCTCCCATTTTAATCTTTATAATTGTCATTTATTGTCCATAGTTTCATTACAATTCATATTAATTTCTTTTTAATACACTAAAAAAATAAATCATTGATTCCTAGCTGACATATACATTCTGATAATTCATAAGTACCTAACAAAGTATAAGGACACAAAAGATTTATGGGTTACATATCTACCTTGGAGTTTGTATTACCTTGAAGTGTATCACGATAAGGGCCTCTATATTTAATTACTAAAGTGGCTCTATTTACATATGCATTTTACTATCGTATTATAGTCATAGGCAATGAGATTGGTTTGTAATCTGATATTATTTTCTTAAAAATCCTCTTAAAAGAAAAATAAAAATAAAAATAAATAAGGATTGGATCCCACTAAGAATAAGCATCATCCCTTCATATCCCTCTCAAGTTATTTATCTAGGTATGTTCAGTATACTATTTTATATGAGTATCTTATGTGATGACATGTGTTTTATTTCACATTGACCCTTTAATTAAAATATTCCTATGTACCTCATCCAACTCTTATAGAGAAAATTGTAGGCCTTCAAGTGATTATTGGACCCAAAGCCACCCAGTATTGTGAAACCTGGCTCTGATACCAAAATGTCATGCCCAAAACTAGGGCAAAACACACAATTTTTTTTTTTAAATTCAAGTACATACAACTAACAATAGATGTGTTGAGGAAAGTTGATAATATGGTGAAGTTAATATTCGAGTTGCAAGGTATATTCATAGATTGAAATAGGGTTACACCACATAGGGATGCAGAGTTGGAGCATCAATTTGATGTATGGGTTACATGAACTCTTAGGTCAAGTTGAATTAACTATGATTTTATGTTTAACCATGTGTAGTATCATGATGGTTCTTAAATTGATAAGGTCATGTGTTGAATTAGGTTGACCTAACAAATTACTTTAATTCTTAACCTTGATTATAACTTAATCTATTTAAATCTAGTACCAGTTACTCTTTCGACATTAACTACTAACATCTATGAACAACCTCGATATAACTATTTCACACACATAAGTTAACTAGTAAAAGAGAACTAAGTTAAATCTCAAGAATTAATATGTATAACATTTTTAACTACCCTTGGACCCACTTAAACATATATATTAAATTATCCACTAATCTGAGGTCTAATTAAATTCTACTCCCCTTTTAAACAATCATACATGAAACATTTATCATTTGACATAATTAAAATTTAATAACAATTTCACTATACCAAATAAACTATTAATTAAAATCTAATAACCGAAATGTAATTTTGATTTCTTAACCTACCAATATCAGTTCTAATTAAATCCTCCCCTCATAAAAAACATATGTAATCCTAATACATTAATCCCCTAACAAAATTAAATTAACTTTTAATGAAAATATTAAATAAGCTCTAGTAAAAACAATTAAATTATCCTCTAATAGAAAATCAATTTGACCTCTAACCCATTGAACACATGAACAATATTTTCCAATGAACATAATGGAATTTAATTAACAACTAATTGATATCAATGATTCAATTTAATTAATTAACCATTATAAAAGGAAAAGACTATAACTCTAAAAGGCTTATTTAATAGTAATTAAATACTAAATAAATCTTAACATGCTAAAAATAATCTATTAATACTAATCCTAAACAACTAACCTAACAACCCTACTAATCCCACCCCCATCTACCTACCAAGTTGTCACCTCACTCATCACCTCTATTCCCAAGGCCCACTTGCCAAGTGGGTGGGGTGGGGGAAAATCCAAAATTACCTAAAGGTGGCATGAGATTTCATGTAAGAAGAGCTTCTTTGAAACAAGTAATTTGCTAGTACCAAGGTGGAGGTGGGGACCACCTCAAGTCTCCCATTTCAAAGTGCAGAAACTATAATGTAAAGTCAACTTATGAAGGGAAGGAGAATTTTGCAGGTTTTGGAAGGCTTTTTTGTTAAAGGGAATAAGTATTGATTCTATGTTAGACTCAACACCCAACGCATGGAGGAGAGGAGGAGTGATGGAAAAGTTTTCTGGGGCCCACCAAAACCTTCATGCAATCCCAAGGGAAAAATTTGCATGGTTTGGAGAGAAGGGTGCAAAACCCAAGTAGTTTATTGCATGCATTTTTTTTGTTTTTAAAAATTTCCTTTCAACATGCCTCCCTACTAATTAAACTATGCATTAGCAATAAGGAAGGTAATTAGACATTAATTAAGGAGGTTTAGTGAGGGGAACAAAAAGGGAATATTCTCTGTTTGAATGGGGAATTAAATCCCTCCCCATACATTTTCTAGAGAGCATTTTTGCTCTAAAATCTGAGAAGTGTCATGGGTAATATTTGATTTTGGCTTCTATTATATTGGTTTCTTGATATTATTGTTAGGGTAGTTAATTGCATGCCTTTGAATTTTTTTGTTAGTTCAATACACTATGTAAATTATAAATTAGATATAGGTATAAGTTAATTTTTACATTAATATACTAACTTGTTTGTTCTTCTATTATTATCAAGTTTATCTCTCCTACTCAAGGATTGAGGTTGCAATGAAAATATTAAGGTAGATTAATGATCCTATTGAAATAGAATTCAGATTTCTAAAGGAAGAATGAAGTGTTTTAACTTGAAATTTACAATCAAATACATTATAGAGATTGCAAGATTCATAAATCCACATTATTTTAAATGCTATGAAAACCATTACATGATGAATAAGAGCTCTTCACATCTTATTTGACAAAGCTTACAATATGGACATTACAACACTTTAACAAGAAATAAATCTCAACATTAAAGTTGCTCTCACACAACTACACCAAAATAAAGATTTCTCCCAAGCTTTTTCCACAATGATCTTGACTTCAAAACCTAAAAATACATGAGGAGAACCATGGGAAGCTCACCTCCCAACCAAGATCTCAAGGAGACCACCCCCGAGCTTGGAGAACCAAGGATAAATAGGTAACACATCCAAATTTTCACAACCATCATATATGCAAAATATAATAATTAACTCTCAACCAAGGCTTCACAAATGAGTTTTCCAAACCCATTGAAGTAGGGTGAAGGTGGGCTTTTCCAAGGAGGAGAATGCCATTGCCTATTAAAAATTTTCAACAAGATTTTTTCCATGCCTTTCCAAGGCTACATTGACATTCCTTCCATATACACATTTGGTCATTTCCTCTTCAAGGAAAAACCACATACATCTTCCATCTAATCTTCCCTTATCTCCCCCAAAATTAGGATCAAATATAATGGCATGCAAGGGCACATACACCTTGCATTTTCTCCCTCTTCTCTCCATGAGAAGAGACTCTCACTACAATGGAGAGCCCAACTAACCCCTTCACCCAAGGCCACTTCTTCCCTTTTCAAGGGTGATTAATGCCTTAAACACCCATGAACAACACTCCCAATCAAAAGGAACAAGAAATGATACAAAAATCCAAATGCATCCCCAACCCAACACACAATAACAAGATTTACATATAATAACACTATACAGGATTTACATATATGAACTCCATACAAAATTCACATATATGATCACCATACAAGATTTACATGTTCATAAAAACTATAACATACAAAGCTAAAATTTAAGAGTATTTCTCCATGGAAAGAATCCACCAACCTTGGTCCAAGAAAAATGGCAAGAATCTAGTTGAGGAGAATCCCTTATCCTTTTCTTTTCCTTCCTCCTATTGTAATTGTCTCTAAAATTAGAGAGTGGGTGAACACCCACTAAGTCTCTCCAAACCCTCTAAAAAGACCCCCCAGAAGTGTACTCAAGACCTAGAAATTAATGAGACATGCCCTCTAGTCCTTTTGTCTTACCTCTTGTCTCCCCTCTTAATTGAGAGTTTAGTAAGGAGTGTGGGACAAGTTAGATGCATGAGGTCATCTCTATTTTTTCCACTTTTGAAAAGTAGGCATTTTGGAGGGCCATAATGGTGATCTAGGATTTCCCATAGGTAAAAAATAGCCCCCAACCCAAGGTAAAAAATAGCCCCCAAATCAAGGTACATTCAGATTACGTTTAGAACAAAGATCACATTACAACGAGGTTTCAACCCTTTATTGGATTAAACCTTGGCTTACTCAATTCACATGTGTTTAGCCCTGATTCTCTGAATAATTTCATGATTCTCTTTTCTACACACTAAACTCGAGCATCAGTAGTCCAAGGCAATAAAATCACATGCATATATATATATATATACAATTCATAATTTGCAACGTTAGTCAATATGCAAAATTCAATTCTTAAATATACTTTTCATTAAGTAATGCTCAAACATGGTGTTTCCATAATCATGACATTACAACATATTATTCATGTTATTTCCTAACTTTAAAGCATTATTCATGAAATAATCAAATCTAATCATGATTAAGTCTTTCTCATCAAATCACATATCTAAGCATGTACAACCAAAATCAACAATATGTTCTAGCTTCCAATCCACATCATAATATAATCCACATAATCTAATCGTCATCATAAATTTTGATCCTTGACTTACAAATGAACATGCGTAAACTGAATCATAAGAACGTGAACTCATTAACTCACATGTCACACTAATCATTCCAGGTCTTATATAAATCATGATTTAGTTTTATCTAAATTACATAAACATTAATTTTATCAATTCTAAAAAACACCCAAATGGCATAAAATCAAATAACCAATTCCTTAAGTAATAGTTACAAAATGTCCTAAAACTCAGAAAGATATTTCATCAATTATCCTTTAACCTTCAAAGAATTTCACATCTCAACATACTTTCAATCTTGATTATAGTTTTCCTGAACAACTCATATCGACATGTGTACCCAAATTGAAACATCTCACCATTTATCTAAATCAATCATCATAATGTATCATATGGTCGACATCATGAGTATGAAAAGTGTCATAAATTATAAATTATTATCATCTAATTTAACCAAACCCCTATCAAAAGGGTAAAACCTCCTAATTCATCAAAACGTAAAGCCAATTACTAGGTCTATCAAAATGGTAATTGGAAAAGATATGATGGGTTTGGGGTGAGGCCTCACATCCTCCCCCCCCTAGGCGTGAACTTCCTCCTAGAAGTTACCCAACTTAGGGCTAAAGTTTTAGCGTTGACATCTTGTTTAGTTCATTGGATAATTTTCAAATCTTTAATCTCATGCAATGCGTACAAATCTAATGATAATACAAGTTAAGGATATGTTTTTCCTTGATTTAAGCACTTCTAAAATTTAGAAGCAAGATATTGTACAATTGAACTGTCTATCCAAACTTCACAATCTATTATTATTCTACATTGTTATCATATCTCACCAATAACAAGATCATGTAAGGTAGTACTATCCAACACACTAAATGGGATCTACATTCACAAGAAAATGTACTAATACACGGGACATCTTCCCTACCAGATGACTCAAATGTATGCTGACATCACTCTTGATGTTGATTCCTATAATTTCTATATCTGGAGTATAGTTCCAATATTAAGATTAAATATATCTTGTTCCACTATGATAATCTTTAGTTTATACCAACTTAATATTGTATCTATCTATAGCATCATAATATCTATGCAATAAGATCATAGAATAGTCTTACAACACCTATACATATTGCAACCAACAAAAGACTCTCATCAAGGCTACAATATGGTCATAGATAATGCTGATGACAAGGGTGATGGGAAGCTTCTCTATAGTTGTATCCTCATTTATAATAATAAAATATAATGGATTTCCCAATAAATCTTCTCCCTCATACATCCTATCATGAAAGAACTTGCCAATAATCCAACCAAGAGAGCCTCATCAAATAATCATGAAATCCATAATTTAAAATTTGAAAAGAATGATTCAACAAGGTAAGATTCAAAAAGTGGCAACATTGGTAAAGTTTTATTACAAAAATAAGTAAAGAAAAGAAAAAAAATCCTTGAGGAAAATAAGGATATTAAAAAAAATTTGGCTAAGCAACTCAACACACAATTTAATTACTTTCACACTGTTTTAAATCACCAAAATAAACTTGCAAAACAAGGTAAAATAAAAGAAGAATAAATTTAGCAATCCATACTCTACCACAGTCATTGCATGAACTATGTGACCTTTTGAGGTCACTCAGAGGGAGATGGGGAAATCTCAACATACATTCATTACATGGAAATATTTAAAATAGACCAATTATGCCCTGATAAAGATAAAGCATTAAGGAAACACTTATTTGGGGAGAAAGGCAGACACAAAAACTTGGAAGACAAGTGCATATTATCATGCTATTCACATCACATCGTCCTCCTCCCCCCGAGAAAAGTTTCCACTACAATGTGGTTCACTAATTTATTATTCTCAATAACATGAATTACATCATCATACTTACACAACATTGAATGGCCAACACACTTAGGCTAATGTGTCATAAATCAACACTATTAAAACTGCTACAGCAGCATTTATTTTATGAATATAATAATGACTAGAAACATGGTTACCAACATAACAATACCATGAGTACATTAACTAGCATAATTATTACATATGAGTATTTTTAATCATCATAGTTACGTAAAACTTCTCAAGTGGCTCCATTTGGTGATTTGACACTCGTTGTCCACAACAACCTTCCCTAGGTTAGGTAAGCTAGACACTTTCTTAGGATACCTCTCTCATCACAATAGGCATTACATTAATTAATTTATATTACTATTCATATATTCCATTATTCTACTTGATACTTATTTCTCACTACATTCCCAAGCATAATTCATTAAATCACGAGGAGGGTTGCTTACAATTTTATACATAGTGTAAAGAAATATTAGTATTTTATCCTTTAATAGTTTGATGACTATCCATTAGGATAAAATTTATTGCACACACAATTATGTCCTATGGTTCATTAGGTCAACTTTCTCCATCTTTGATGTAGCCCAAATAACATTAACATTCAGAAGATACACAACAAAATGTTATAGAATTTGAATTCTTTATTAACTTCTCCAACTTACTCTGCCTCTACAATGAAATAAAACTCCTACTTAATACAATTCCAAAAATTACCATATTTGGCAGGCTTTCGGGAAAAAAATTGATTTTTCCATTTTTGGTAATTATTAAAACTCATCCTATGAATCCCAATTTTTCCCAAGAAAAGCTCCCAACTAGGGAAATTCGAATTGCCAACTAATCCATGAAATCAAAAACATGATTTCAGATTTATTACAAAAACAAAACTAAAAAGAAACTAGAAAGAAAAAGAAAAGGCCAATTTTGGAGGTCAAGATGAAATTTCAGGCTCTCGAAAAATGGTCAAAATGACCACCAACAAAACTAGTTGAGTTGGAATTTCCATCAACTCTAGCTCACAAATCTGCCTGTAAAATTTCAGCCAAAACCCACATCCGAGTCAAAAGTTATGACCCTCTGAAGCTCCTGCATCAATCTTATACATGATAAACTTGAGTTCTTATTTGTTTCAATTGGGCACGTCTATCCTAAGGATTTATATTCTCATAACATATTTCCCATACCATGGCATAAGGGATCCCACATGCTT
Source organism: Thuja plicata (assembly GCA_018584345.1). Lineage (NCBI taxonomy): Eukaryota > Viridiplantae > Streptophyta > Pinopsida > Cupressales > Cupressaceae > Thuja > Thuja plicata. The sequence continues at coordinate 395,082 of MU224408.1, read as the reverse complement.
GTGGTAGTTTCCTACCCCACTCATTTATATCATAGAAGGATTCAGATGA
>MU224408.1:382927-394983 GCA_018584345.1 Thuja plicata | reverse complement strand
TGGCATAAGGGATCCCACATGCTTGTGGTAGTTTCCTACCCCACTCATTTATATCATAGAAGGATTCAGATGATGTTCTCATACTAAAGTGAAAAGATATTTTACATCTCCTCTTAATTTACACATACTTAATTGCATCTTTATTCCTTAGAGGTGGATCATAGTGCAAGAAGGTTCTGGTAATTTAATTTTTTTGAACTAACTTCTCAAGGCACAAGGGACTACCAAAAAGTAAAATTTCTTATGAGATAAATGTTGGCAAGTTGACTCCCAGAGGATATATGACTTATTTTGTGTTGTCATTATGGAAACAAAGTCATATTAAGTTACTGTCAAGAAAGACAAAATGACTAAGTATGGAAAATAGGGCAGACAGAGATATACAATGATTAGAACATCAACTCACGTGTGAGAGATCAAATCAGAATATGCGCACTTAGATATATGTTCTATGACATGTGTACATACTAAGTCCAGACATGCATGGTATAGAATAATAGTACGGAAAATCTACAGGAAGAATAGTACTACTACAGTTTAGAAAATAGAGCATGGAGTTGACTTAGGTTTTTGGATCAGCGTGAATTGTTTTGTTGTGTAAAGGCCAATTGCCTTTTATTATATGTTTGTAATAATGTCTTTAGTATTTTTGTAAACATGCTTAAGCCAATTTGTTTGGAAGCGTTGTGTATTACATTTTTAGGGCCGACTATAGTCTTGTTTTGGGTCGCATCTATTCAGACATGAACATATAAATATGTAATGTAAATGTATATTACAAGTGTCAAACAAAATACATGAGAAAGACATAGAAGAGCAGTATAGTGAAGTCAGTATGAGATAAATCTCCTTAAGAGAGTAAGAGCATCAGCACATAAACGGAACTAATCAGACAATAGTGTCATCACAGGAGTTCATTTTTGATATAGTGTATATCAACTATTAGAAGGTTGTAGCCTTCATCTTATTGGGAAGTGAGCCATACACCTCTAACAAGGTTTTGTAATAGACTCCTAAAAGGGTCATTGTACTTAGATTGTAAAGAATGCTCCTAACAGGGCAAAGGAACTTTAACAGATTCATTATACTAGTGCAATATTTGTGGGTACTAATTCCCAACAAGGTTTTCCTCTAATAAAGGTTTCCCCATAATCATATCATGTGTGATGATTTCTTGTGTTAAGATTCATTGAATGTATGTTTGATTTATGTTTAAAGTGTTGAAATATAATTAATAGACAAACACTGATTCACCCCCCCCCCCTCTTAGTGTTTCTAACAATTGGTATCAGAGCTTTGGTCCTCTGAAAGAAAGTTTAACAACTTGAGGAGATCATGGAATCAACAGAATCAAACAAAATGAATCAAAACAATAAGATCAATCAGCCTCAAATAAATTTGCAGAACATTACATGTCAGATATGTAATTACAATGGACACATAGCAAAGCAGTGCAGCATGATGAACAAAAACATCAGACCTCCCATCATTTGTCACACATGTGGAAAGGCTGGACACATATCAAGGTTTTGTAGATATAGAACTCAAAAACAAGAGGATCCTAAGAAATCACTCTTTGAAGAAGAAGGAGAAGTCAATTTTGTTCAAGCAAAAGAAGATTCAAGCAAAATTTGGGTTGAAGTGAAAAAGGACAATGCAGAGAACAAAGTAGTTGATGCATCCATAGTGGATGCATACTCTACTTCTAGTTGAAAAGACCTTCTTGGTCTTATGGGGAGCTATTCTAGCTTAGAACCCCTATGCAGCTGGTATACTCACCTCTGAGTATGCGCCTATGGATCCATGCTTATGATCACATGATATAGTAGTATGCATACACGCATTGTCTATAATACATTCAGAACAAAGTTTGAAACTCTATGAAAATTGTGTACGGTTGCAAACATTAAATGCAGTAACCATTATAAAAAGATATAAATGTTTGATCATCTTCACATTTTCATTCGAGATCACATAATTTGGAGAGCACATGAGCACTGAGCATCAAAGCACAGAAGCACAACAGATTTGGTGGTTAAGGAAATGGATAAGAAGTTGGATCAGAACCCTAGCAGTCACTTTGTTTTAAATTATCATAAAACCCTACTTAATCAAGTTCCAAGTAAGTATGGCAACCCCAGTTGTTTTTGACAATGCTAAGAGAAAGATATTTTTCTTTAAGAAGCATCCATTCAATTCTATTCTAGATGATGTTGAAGGAGAATTCTCCAAAACTCCACTCAGAGTCGTGCACGTGGAAGATATTCACGCGTACATCTACTGCAAGAAGGAAACAATAGAAGACAATAGCATAGCTACTCTTATGGGATCCATGATGAAAGTGAACTTTTCATTCAAGGATGAATTCGTGCATCTAACTGATAACCCTATATTTGATTACTCCAATGTGCACGAGCTTTATGAGCCAGAATGGGTGAAGATATTACTGAGTAGAATACATATTGTCCTCTTCTGGATTGGTGAGATTCCTATTCATGTCACTTCTGACCTAATCACTGAATTAACAGGACTTCCTAAGACTGGACTAGTTCTTCCTACTAGCAAGGATGTCAAGAAGCAAATTGAACAATTTTGTTTATCTAGAAGTGACAAGCGTAGTATGACAGTTAATCCTATCAAGGAAGATGACATAAAGCTTCTAACTATGATACTTGGTTACAAATTCTAGCATGCAAGTAGACTAAATAGTGTGTCAGCAGCCACAGTTCTAGTAGCGATAAGAATGGTGAAGGATAACACTAAGTACAATCTATGTGAGATATTATGCACTCAATTGATTGACAACATTTGAGTTATCAAGCATGACAAGAACAAGACATTCAAGTTTGGGTCTTTGATCATCTACTTGTACTTCCATATTGTTGGTAAGGTTGCAAATCTTTACCTAGATAGAAGCAAACCTACAATGTCTCAGATTTCACTTAAAGCCACATCAGAGAGTAGTATAAAAGATGCCATGGACATGGATATTAAAACATTTAAGATCAAGATGTAGAAAAGGTTCAAATTATCTAAGATAGTTGGTAAATATAAGGACACCATATGTTTCATGGTAGAAATAAATTCCACTTGTATGGAGGCAATTGAACCTAGAACCAAATGGATTCACCCACTTGGTTATAAAGTGGAGGAACATGTGGTAGAAGGATATGCACAAGTTCTCTTGTTTGCCCCCAAAGATCCTAATGAGCCCAGGTGGGGCACTTATAGAGAGAATACTAATGGAGTTGATTCTGTATTATACAGTGCTGACAACAAAAGGAAGGCATCCAAAATTACATCTAGCATCCTAAGAGTTCATGGAATCATTCAAGAAGACTTAGATAAAGCCAAGGAAGCTAAGATTGTAAAAGAACTTGAGAAGACTGATGACATCCAAAAGAAGAAGAAAGTAGAGAGCACCTCAGCACTCTCTACCACCATTGACCTAGACTCATCTCCACCTTCTATACCAAGAAATAAGTCTAGAGGAAGGAAGAAAGCACCCACAGGTCACCCATCCTCAAGAACTACATGGAGCATAGTAAGAAATACTCAAGCTCCTCCTGAAGTAGGATTCAGACCTAGTCTAAATTTCTTAAAGAACAAGATTGTTAATGAAGGAAGACTAGACACAATTGCTAAGGTTTATGACAAATATCAAGAGATAGATAAATCTAAAATACATTTTATGATCATCTCTCATATGATTACGTTTAAGAAATCAGTTCTAGAACTCAAAATAGTGATACCTGATAAGTTATGGAACATACTGGAAATAATAAAGAGACATGCAATTGAGGAAGATATGAGGATAAGAGAAGAAAAATTGGATAATCTTCTCCCTGTATGTTCACATGATTAGAAGGCAATTCTGTTAGATCTGGTGAGCCCTCATCTCAAAACTAAGACAAGAACACTTCATATTATGAAAAAGGAATATGAGTTAGTTGGGAAAGAGACAGAAAAACCTTTTGCACAAGTATTTATGGATAGACACATGTATCCATCAATGGTGCCTACAACAAAGGTAACTCGAGCTCCTCTCAAACAGGTTATAGAACTAGTGATTCAAAATGCACCTATGATAGGTCCACAGGTTTCAGCACCCTTAGTTTCAATAACTTATGATACAACAAAAGACTTAGAAGATACTATAGTGATTAATGATATCAAGATATCCATGACATCATCTAACAATGAAATGGACAAAGTTGATAAAGTATTTGTAAGCACTGAAGAGATGTGCACTGATGATACCTCTGTACAACAAGATGAAGTTCCCTCCAATGATCTAATAGACTTGAATAAAGAGAAAGATACTCAAGATAATGAGACACCAGTCAAGGAGATACCAGTAAAGAGTGAATGCATGGATACCAGTCAAAATACTATATTCACTCCATCCACTTTACCATCTACTTCATTGTTGTCAAGGTTAACTCTTGACTCTGCAAGTCTAGATGCATGGGGAGAAGAAGACTTAATGAAGATCAGAATTGTATCTATGGAAAAATCTAAAGAAAAAAAAGTTATGAGAAACCCTCTCTTCTTGGAATCAGTAAACATCTTGTATGATCTAGTGCCTGCAGACAAGAAAGTAGCCAAAATTCAATCAGTTGAAGATGTTGACAGCACTCTAAAAAGCTTCAAAGCACACTTTACAGACCTAGTAGACTCTTCTACTAGAATTGTAGAATATGAGTATAAAAAGGAGAGTGTGAATGAATTGGTAAAGAAATTTACCTTAGACTTAAAATCTTTAAATATTGGGCAATCTATATTTAAAGAGTTGGTAGCTAAAGGTAATAAGGTTATAGCAAACTGCATGGACAGAGTGAAGTTCACCTCTGAACATATCAAAAAGAAAGAAGAGGTAGAGATCATGGTGGACAGTATTAGAAAATTAGTTGAGACATCCACCCAAGACATTAACATCTATAACAATGTCTATCAAGGACAGTTGGAAAATTTTGAAAAAGAAAAATTCGAGATCAATAAGATAAGAATCAAGCAGCCCCAACTGAGGAATGCTCTTGCACCCTCTCTAGAAGTTTTGGAAGTAAACATCAAACATATTTTTGCCACCATTGTCACATATGATCAAGGTTCCTATATGGATCTGATAAAGATGGAGAAGTTAACATATGCCCTATGCGCCCATCTCAAAACAGTTGATGCAATTAAGGTATTCTAGCAAAAAGAGATCTAGTCTATTCAAATTGTGTATCCAAATGTATACTTGGAGTAAGTATCTAGAGACTTACAGTTTTGTACATCTTTTTCATTAATGTCAAAGGGGGAGTAATGTATGTATGTGTATATATGGGAGTAATATATGTATATTTTTTTTGTGTTAAGTCATTTTGAGTAACTTGGCCACATTCCTTTGTTTCCATAAATGAAAAAGGGGGAGATTGTTGGCAAGTTGACTCCTAGAGGATATATGACTTATTTCGTATTGTCATTATGGCAACAACGTCATATTAAGTTATTGTCAAGAAAGACAAAATGACTAAGTATGGAAAATAGGGCAGACAGAGATATACAGAGATCAGCACATCAGCGCATGTGTGAGAGATCGAATCAAAATATGCACGCTTAGATATATGGTTTATGACACGTGTACATACTATGTCTAGACATGCATGGTACGGAATAGTAGTACAGAAAATCTACAGGAAGAATAGTACTACTAGAGTTCAGAAAATAGAGCATGGAGCTGACTTAGGTTTTTGGATCAGCATGAATTGTTTTGTTGTGTAAAGGCCAAGTGCCTTTTATTATATGTTTGTAATAATGTCTTTAGTCTTTTTGTAAACATGCTTAAGCCAATTTTTTTTGAAGCATTGTGTATTATGTTTTTAGGGCCAACTATAGTCTTGTTTTGGGTCTCATCTATTCAGACAGGAACATATAAATATGTAATGTCGAAGAAAATACATGAGAAAGACATAGAAGAGAATTATAGTGATTTTAGTATGAGACAAAGAGATTTTAGAGAGTAAGAGCATTAGCGCATAAATGGAACTGATCAGACAATAGTGTCATCACAGTAGTTCATTTTTGATATAGTGTATATCAACTATCAGAAGATTGTATCCTTCATCTTATTAGGCAGTGAGCTCAGGAAGTGAGTCATACACCTCTAACAAGGTTTTGTAATAGACTCCTAATAGGGTCATTGTACTTGGATTGTAAAGACTGCTCCTAACAGGGCAAATAAACTTTAACAGGTTCATTATACTAGTGCAATATTTGTGGGTACTAAATCCCACCGGGGTTTTCCTCTGATCAAAGTTTCCCCGTAATCATATCATGTGTTATGAGTTCTTGTGTTAAACTTCATTGAATGTATGTTTGATTTATGTTTAAAGTGTTGAAATATAATTAATAGATAAACACTGATTCACACCGCCCCCCCGCCTTCTCAGTGTTTCTAAAAATTGGTATCAGAGCTTTGGTCCTCTGAGAGAAAGTTTAACAACATGTCAGATATGTAATTACAATGGACACATAGAAAAGAAGTGTAGCATGATGAACAAAAACATCAAACCTCCCATCATTTTTCACACATGTGGAAAGGTTGGACACATCTCAAGGTTTTGTAGATCTAGAACTCAAAAACAAGAGGATCCTAAAAAATCAATATTTAAAGAAGAAGGAGAAGTCAATTTTGTTCAAGCAAAAGAAGATTCAATAAAAATTTGGGTTGAATTGAAGAAGGACAATGTAGAGAACAAAGTAGTTGATGCATCCACAGTGGACACATCCTCTACATCTGGTTGAAAAGACCTTATTGGTCTTAGGGGGAGCTATTATAGCTCAGAACCCCTACACAGATGGTATACTCACCTCTGATTATGCGCCAATGGATATATGATTATGATAACATGATATAGCAGTATGCATACATGCATTGTCTATAATGCATTCAGAACAAAGTTTGAAACTCTCTGTGAAAACTGCATACAGTTTCAAACATTAAATGTAGTAACCTTTATAAAAAGATGTAAATGTTTGATCTTCACATTTGCATTCAAGATCACAGAATTTGGAGAGCACAAGAGCATTGAGCATCAAAGCATAGAAGCACAACAGATTTGGTGGTTAAGGAAATGGATAAGAATTTGGAACGGAACCCTAGCAATTGCACCATTTTGAATTATCATGAAATCCTACTTAATCAAGTTCCAAGTAATTATGTCAACCCCAATTGTTTTTGACACTACTGAGAGAAAGAGATTTGTCTTTAAGAAGCATTCATTCAAGTCCATTCTAGATGATGTTGAAGGAGCATTCTCCAAAACTCCACTCAGAGTCGTGCACGTGGAAGATATTTGCGCATACATCTACTGCAATAGGAGACAACAAAATAGCTACTCTGATGGGATCCATGATGAAAGAAGACTACTCATTCAAGGATGAATTCACACATCTAACTGATAACCCTATATTTGAGTACTCCAATGTGCATGAGTTTTATGAGCTAGAATGGGTGAAGATATTAATGAGCAGAATACATGATGACCTGTTCTATATTGGTGAGGTTCATGTCTACATCACTTCTCACCTAATCCATGAATTAAAAAGATTTCCTAAGATAGGACCAGTTCTTCCTAGTGGCAAGGATGTCAATAAGCAAGTTGAACAAGTTTGTTTATCTAGAAGTGAAAAGCGCGGTATGACAGTTAATCCTATCAAGGAAGATGACATAAAGCTTCTAACTATGATACTTTGTTACAAATTCTAGCATGCAAGCAGACTAAATAGTGTGTCAGTAGCCATAGTTCTATTAGCTATAAGGATGGTGGGGGATAACACTCAATACAATCTATGTGAGATATTGCACGCTCAATTGATTGAAAACATTTGAGTTATCAAGCATGACAAGAACAAGACATTCAAGTTTGGGTCTTTGATCATCTACTTGTACTTCCATATTGTTGGTAAGGTTGCAAATCTTTACCTAGAGAGAAGAAAACCTACAATGTCTCAGATTTCACTTAAAGCCACATCAGAGAGCAGTATGAAAGATGCCATGGACATGGATATTAAAACATTCAAGATCAAGATGCAGAAAAGGTTCAGATTATCTGAGAAGATAGTTGATAAATATAAGGAGACCATATGTTTCATGGTAGAAACAGATTGCACTTGTATGGAGGCAGTTGAACATAGAACTAAGTGGATTTACCTACTTGGTTATGAAGTGGAGGAACATGTGTTAAAAGGATATGGACAAGTTCTCTTGTCTGCGCCCAAAGATCCTAATGAGCCTAGGTGGGGCACTTACAGAGAGAAGACTAATGAAGTTGATTCTATATTATACAGTGCTAACAACAAAAGGAAGGCATCCAAAATTACATCTAACATCCTAATAGGTCATGGAATCACTCAAGAAGACTTAGATAAAGCCAAGGAAGCTAAGATTTCAAATTAACTTGAGAAGACAGATGACATCTAGAAGAAGAAGAAAGTAGAAAGCACCTTTGTGCCCTCTACCACCATTGACCTAGACTCATCTCCACCTTCTATACCAAGAAAGAAGTCTAGAGGAAGGAAGCAAGTTCCCACAGGTCACCCATCCTCAAGAACTACATGGAGCATAGTAAGAAATACTCAAGCTCCTCCTAAAGTAGGATTCAGACCTAGTCTAAATGTCTTAGATAACAGGATTGTTAATGAAGGAAGACTAGACACAATTGCTAGGGTTTATGAAAAATATCAAGAGATAGATAAATCTGAAATACATTTTATGATCATCTCTCATATGATTAAGTTTAAGAAATTAGTTCTAGAACTCAAAATAGTGATACCTGATAAGTTATGGAACATACTGGAAATAATGAAGAGACATGCAATTGAGGAAGATATGAGGATAAGAGAAGAAACATTGGATAATCTTCTCCCTGTATGTTTACATGATGAAAAGACAATTTTGTTAGATCTGGTGAAGCCTCGTCTAAGAACTAAGACAAGAACACTTCATATTATGAACAAGGAATATGAGTTAGTTGGAAAAGAGACAAAAAAAGCTTTTGCACAAGTGTTTATGGATAGACACATGTATCCATCAACGGGGCCTACAAAAAAGTTAACTCCAGCTCCTCTGAAATAGGTTACAGAACTAGTGATTCAAAATGCACCTATGACAGGTCCACAAGTTTCGGCACCCTTACTTTAAATAACTTGTGATATGGAAAAAGACTTAGAAGATACTATAGTGATTGATGATACCAAGATATCCATGACAACATCTGACAATGACATGGACAAAGTTGATAAAGCATTTGTAAGCATTGAAGAGATGTGCACTGATGATACATCTATACATTAAGATGAAGTTCCCTCCAATGATCCAATAGACTTGAATAAAGAGAAAGATACTCAAGATAATGAGACACCAGTCAAGGAGATACCAGTAAAGAGTTAATGCATGGATACCAGTCAAAATACTATATTCACTCCATCAACTTTACCATCTACTACATTGTTGTCAAGGTTAACTCCTAACTCAGCAAGTCTAGATGTGTGGAGAGAAGAAGACTTAATTAAGATTAGTGTTCTAGCTATGGAAAAATCCAAAGAAAAACAAGTTATGAGGAACCCTCTCTTCTTGGAATTAGTAAACATCTTGAATGATCTAGTGCCTGTAGACAAGAAAGTAGCCAAAATTCAATCAGTTGAAGATGTCGATAGCATTCTAAAAAGCTTCAAAGCACACTTTACAGACCTAGTAGACTCTGCTACTAGAATTGCAGAACATGAGTATAAAAAGGAGAGATTGAATGAATTGGTAAAGAAATTTACCTTAGACTTAAAATCTTTAATGATTGGGCAATCTATATTGAGAGAGTTGGCAGCCAAAGGTAAGAAGGTTATAGAAAACTACATGGAAAGAGTGAAGTTCATCTCTAAACATATCAAATAGATAGAAGAGGCAGAGATCATGGTGGATAGTATTACAAAATCAGTTGAGACGTCCACTCAAGACATGAACATCTGTAACAATTTCTATCAAGGATAGTTGGACAAAATTGAAAAAGAAAAATTTGAGATCAATAAGATAAGAATCAGGCAGACGCAACTGAGGAATGCTCTTGCACCCTCTCTAGCAATTTTGGAAGTCAACATCAAATAGATTGATTCCACCATTGTCACATATGATCAAGGTCCCTACATGGATCTGATAAAGATGGGGAAGTTAACATATGCCCTATGCACCCATCTCCAAACAATTGATGCAATGAAATTATTCTAGCAGAAAGAGATCCAGTCTCTTTAGATTGTGTATCCAGATGTATACTTGAAGTAAGTATCTAGAGACTTACATTTTTGTACACCTTTGTCATTAATGTCAAAGGGGGAGTAATGTATGAATGTGTATATATGGGAGTAATATATGTACAATTTTTTTGTGTTAAGTCATTTTGAGTAACTTGGGCACATTCCTTTGTTTCCATTAATGAAAAGTAGGGAGATTATTGGCAAGCTAACTCCCAAAGGATATATGACTTATTTTGTGTTGTCATTATGGCAACAAAGTCATATTAAGTTATTGTCAAGAAAGACAAAATGACTAAGTATGGAAAAAAAAGGTAGACAGAGATATACATCAATCAACACATCAGCGCATGTGCAAGAGATCAAATGAAAATATGCACGCTCAGATATATGTTCTATGACATGTGTACATACTATGTCTAGACATGCATGGTATGAAATAATAGTACAGAAAATCTACAGGAAGAACAGTACAACTATAGTTTAGAAAATACAGCATGGAGCCGACATAGGTTTTTGGATCAGCGTGAATTGTTTTGTTGTGTAAAGGTTAAGTGCCTTTTATTATATGTTTGTAATAATGTCTTTAGTCTTGTTGTAAACATGCTAAACCCAATTTGTTTGGAAGCGTTGTGTATTATGTTTTTAGGGCCGACTATAGTCTTGTTTTGGGTCGCGTCTATTTAGACATGATCATATAAATATGTAATGTAAATGTATATTACAAGTGTCGAAGAAAATGCATGAGAAAGACATAGAAGAGTAGTATAGTGAAGTCAGTATGAGATAAATCTCTTTAAGAGAGTAAGAGCATCAATGCATAAACGAAACTGATCAGACAACAGTGTCATCACAATAGTTTATTTTTTATATAGTGTATATCAACTATCAGAAGGTTGTAGCCTTCATCTTATTGGGAAGTGAACTCAGGTAGTGAGCCATACACCTCTAACAGGGTTTTGTAATAGACTCCTAACAAGGTCATTGTACTTGGATTGTAAAGACTGCTCCTAACAGGGCAAAGGAACTTTAACAACTTCATTATACTAGTGCAATATTTGTGGGTACTAATTCCCACCGGGGTTTTCCTCTGATCAAGGTTTCCCTGTAATTATATCATGTGTAATTATATTGAATGTATGTTTGATTTATGTTTAAAGTGATGAAATATAATTATATGCCTCTTTTCTCATGATCCATGGCTCCCAAGCTTTTCAAAGGCAAGGTTCAGTAGCAAAGGTTTCACAAATGATATAAACCAAGTACTCAATACTACTAAAACAAATAACAATGAAACGTAATCAATAAAATGTACAAGCAAGAGAAAGGAAAACAAATAAATGAAAACCCCACGATGATTGAATCTTCTATTGTTTCTCTCTACTCCTTCCAAAATGATCTTCTTGATGCTCATTATTGGCGGGGCAGCGTCTATGACTTGATAAGTGTCGATAACTCGCTAATTGAAATGGGTGTGTGATCGCAAGATGGCCTAAATGTTAGAATCAAACTGACAGAGTAATGGTGCACAAGAGCTTGAAATCCTGGATCCTTCAAATGGTTATGAAGGGTTTATTATATAGGAATTGGTGATGATATAAACGGTCGAGATCAATCCTAGAGATAGGGAGATGAATGGTTCAGATTAAAAGGAACTGGAGAAGCCATCAGTAAACTCCACCTCTTCATTTGGTAAAGAGGAGATAAAGCTTGGTTGACTGAAGAGCTAATTATGAGTTACCTTTTTGAACTGAAGAGGTGGGTGAAGT
>MU224408.1:370353-382586 GCA_018584345.1 Thuja plicata | reverse complement strand
AATAGATGAAAATTAGTGTTTTTAATGTAAAGTCACAAGCCTGTCCATTTTAGGGTGTCTACATTTGCCCCTCTTTGATGCGATGTGACTTGTCGTAGTGTGTCAAAGATTCTTTGATTTTGCCCCAACTTGCCTTGGCAGTAGTAGGTGTATTTATGCCCCCTCCACAAATTTGAGTGAAAAGTCGTGAGACGAGCATTGATTTGTTGAAACTGCAATTTTTGAAACTGGGTAGCTGACGGATTTGAAAAATGGTTTAATATGCCCCTGTTATTGACTGTCAAAGTTTCCAAGTATCGGGAAGAAATTTCAGAGCTCCTAGTGAAATTAGGGTTTTCCAAAACCCCTATAAGTAGCGAAGAGAACCATTCATTTGGCACATTGCGATCTTGGAGCTTTGATATCTTGGTGAGTTTTCTTTCTAATTTCTTCCTTCTTTTCTCCTATTTTTGAGCGATGCCTGGCCTTCTTGGTGTCACCCACATCTCTAATCGAGTTTAGACCTACCATAGACCGGCTGGCTTTGGACGTCCGGTGATTTTTCCCGCTTTGCATGTCATTAATGCATTCATTTATTGGTTTTAAAAATTGTACCTTTTTGGAAAAATTCCATGTGTACTACAATCGCTTGCAGTTTTGCCGCAATTGTGGTTTTAATGCCACAATTGCCAGTTAAATACCGTAATTGATAAGTGTGCCACACTTGTGTTTGTTTATTGCCACAATTGATGTTTGTATGCCACACTTCTTGTTTATGTTTCACAATCGCTTAAAAGTACCACATTTGAATTGCTTTAATACCACAATTGATTTTTTAGCACTATTTTCCTGATGTCTATTTCTAATACCTACTTTTTCTTGCTTATGTTACTTTCCTCAATTACTAAAACTGATAATTTTCTGATTTAAATCTTTTTGTGGTTCACTAGGTGGATCTTGCATGATCAGGAGTCTAGGCCGGCGGGCCTTATGTATAGATTTTAGCTGACCGAGGATGAGAGATCAATACTTTGCGATCTTGGTTTGTACTGGCTGTGTTATATGCCTAAGATCACGACCAATGGGGGTCTGATCTCCGCTCTTGTAGAGCAGTGGCATTTAGAGACATGCACTTTCTGGTTACCTACCAGGGAGTGTACCATTACCTTGGAGGATATTTATCGCATCCTCCAACTCCCTATCTAGGGCGAGCTTGTGGAGTACTCCACCCGCACTGGTGTTGTGTCCTTGACTGAGATTTCTAGATTGCCCCAAGATCAGCTTGGTCTCGCTAGTGATTACGATATTCCTTGGTCTAGATTTGGGTTAGGCCTTGATAGGTTGTCCACTTTGCTGGGCAGTTTGATATGTGGCATTCTATGCCCCGATCGCCGATAGTATGGTTTTTCTATCAGCTTTGGTACTGTGTTGCAGAGTATTGTCCAGGACCATACCGTCTTTTCTTGGGGTCCATGCATGTTGGCCCATATGCATTTTCACATTTTGTATGCAACTTACCTTGATGGTAAATCGATCAGCTGTGGTGCTACCCTCTTGTAGATCTGGGCATGGGAGCATATTATCGTATGTCATCTTGTTGGTGCCCATGCTCTTCTAGTAGATAGGCCATATGTATTCATGTATGATGGAGCCATTATTTAGACACATATGGGTCACTTGACATATTGGTGGCAACAGTTAGATATGATTCCATATTTCATTTGGAGGTCATACAGAGATTGTCCCGACTGGGATGGAGAGGACATCCATCTCCTATTCTATCGTTGGTGGAGATATTTGATTGGTCACGTGACCGATCATATTCATATGATAGACTTTCACAACACCGACAAAGTGTTGTGCCAGTTTGGAGAGCAGCAGGATGTATCTGATTCTTATGCATACTTTGCTCGAAGATCGAGGGATACTGCTATTTGGGGTGGTGTAGTATCACTTGATGTTTCTCACACTGAGTTTTTAGGTTTACTTCCTGTGGCATGGACCTGGTGTTTGGCCACTGTAGATCTATTTTTGTCTTATTTCTAATGCTTATGTACTTCCTTTCTGCTCTCTGATACTTGCTCATATCTATTTTGGTACTTATGTCTTTTTCTGTTCTGGTACTGATAGTTGAATTTGTCTTTTGCAGGCACTACACCCTAGTATGATGCCCATTGGTTGTAGCATCAACCGGTTGCACTTACAGATGTCTCGCATCCTATTGCTAGGACTATCATGAGGAGGGCCCGATGGGTACGACATGGTAGGGGAGGTCATGATGGAGGGAGAGGTGGTGGCAAGGGAGGTAGGGATGGTGGGAGAGATGGTGGATGGGGTAGGGGAGGGAGGGATGGTGGGAGAGATAGAGGACGGGGTAAGGGAGATGATGGAGGTGATGATCCTAGTCCCGGGGGTGTTGGCAGAGGGGTTAGGACTAGTGGTGGCAGGAGTGGGGGATAAACTAGTGGTTGCTGAGTTGGGTTGGGCACTATTTTTGAGGATGAAGAGGCTATTAAGGAGGAGGAACCTCAGTTGGTTCGTAGAGTATGCAGGAAGATAGCTATTGTTTTGGCTCCTATAGAGGAGGATAGAGTGGTTATGGAGGATGTTGATATTGAGATTGCTGATATAGATGTGGAGGCTCTAGATGAGCAAAGTGCGGAGACAAGTTCCTCTAGGGATAGTGGCAGAACTAGTATCAATACAGGGTAGAGTTCAGAGAGTGCTGATGATTCTTGGGTTCTTAGACAGAGAGGAGATGAGGGACTGGGAGATAGGGCAGAGGAGGGGGACATGGATGTGGCTATGGGTGGCATGGATGATGATCCCTCGGAGGTGGAGCACCTCACCCAGTAGATTCAGGACCTTTAGGCCCAACTTGCCTTATCTGATGCACATGCTACTACTTTAGAGGATCAGGTTACAGCAGTTAAGTCCCAAGAGCGACAGGCTCGAGTCAAGGTTCACTCATTCATAGATAGTGTACAGGATGTCTCACACCATGAGGTTCTGGATAGGTATTATAGATCTGGGCGAGATGCTCAAAGAGAGATTGATTATTGTAGATGCCATTATGAGGGTGCAGTTCCTACAGCACAGAGGGTGCCTAGTTACACAACATCGCATAGATCCAACAGGGCCCAGCGTTCTTAGAGTAGTGGTGTTAGAGCTCTTGGGTCCTCTCATAGGACAAATTCTGACATGCCACCCCCTTGTCCACCTCCTAGCGAGGGTGGGGGTAGCTCTTGTTGACTATGTGTCATGTACCATTTTTGTAGTGATTCCATTGTTTATACTCTAAGTAGTACCATTTTTGTATCTTGACACACTGATATTTATTGATATATACGTTGATTACCTTCTTTGATCAGACTTGTGACCATTCATTGTACTTAGATATTTTGATTTATATGAGATACAGCTATTGTTTTTGATATGATGTGTAATGGTTTACTTTACTATATGTATGATTCTACATGATTTGGTGGTTTATATGATGAGATTATATACAATATGATTCTATTATGCAGACTCATATATGGATGATTTACTTTTCCTATGATACTGATATGTCATGCAGGATGGTGTAAATGAAGTGAATGTTTATATGAGATGCTTTATGGATGCATGTGATTTTATGATTTATCATTTATGTAACTACCATGTTTTTATCATTTTGTGATGTACTTAATGGAATGAATGGAATATACTATGCACAAAATATCTGAGTAATGCATGTGTTAGTTAGAAAGAAGTTAGTTTTGATAGATGTGCTCTGAGATTGATCTAATAGAATGTAATGATAGAAAAATTTTCTCTTTTTTTGCATTTTTGGATAGATATGATCTGATAAAAAGGATGAATGTCCCAAGTTGTTGCCCCTGTTTCCAATAATTTTCATCATTGCATCTTTTTTTGTATTCTCTAATATTTTGAAAGAGCGTCAAATGATCCAGATCACATACCACCAAAATACTACCAAGACCTCTTGATAGTGGAAGGAGTAGAGAGAGTGAATAAAAAGAGATCCATAGTTCACCCAAATATTGACCATCTAGGTTCAACTACGTTCCCTGTTTGAAAAGAAAGAGAGCCAAAATCACCTAGATATTGACCATCTGGATACCACTTGTCCTCTAAAATTAATCTAAAACAAAGAAATCAAGATAGAACTCCTATGCACCCAGAGTCCATCTAGATAACATTGTGAGCTCTTGATTTCCAAAAGGGAAAGCCAAGAAAACAAGATAGAACTCCTACACCCCTAGAGTCCATCTAGATAGCATCATGAGCTCTTGTTTGCAACATAAAGGGAAAGACAATAGAAACCAAGATAGAACTCCAAAGCACTCAGAGTCCATCTGAATAGTGCTATGAGCTCTTGATTCTATAAACCAAACAACAAAAATAAAAGAGAAGGAATGTCCAATTCTTTCCCAGGGTTAAGCTCAGATCATGGAACTGCACGGCTGGCAGATAAGTGACAGTGCCTACCGTATTTATCCTGAATCATCATGGCCCTAAAATTGAAGTGAACATTCAACAGACAGCAATCAAAGAAAATAAATCATGTTCTATCATAGCTACTCTCCTCACATGGTGGATCCTGGAGTAGCGTAAGAATATAACCGTGAAATATAGACTGACATCTGACCAACTTGACTGGCCTAGTCAACATTTTTGGATGGTTCCTCAATGCAGTTGGATTCTCTTGATTGGTTCAACTCTTTGGATAGGCTTGATTTCTTTGATTTCTTTGATCGTGTTGGTAGTTGATTAAGCTGTGTCAGATGGGCCCAATGCTTGTTCATAAAGCTCATGATTGTGAAAGTATTAATTGCTTTGATTGCTTTGATCATGTTGGTAGCTGATCAAGCTGTGTTAGATGGGCCCAATGATGGTTTGCAAAGCTCATGATTATGACAATATTGATATTCTGGCTTGGTCGCCAACTACTTGTTGATTGAATTGATAGATTGATAAAGTTGTGTCAGATGAGCCCAATGGTGATTTGCAAAGCTCATGATTGTGACATTGATTGACTGGGCATGATTTCCCCTTGCTCTCTTGATAACCGGGTTGGTTTTATTGCTTTGGATTTCAATTTTTTGAATGTTTTTGATGAAGATTGATTTTCTCTTGATATTTGATCTTTTTAGGATTTTTGATGAGTTTTCCAATTTTTAGGATTTTTTCAGGACATTTAGAATTGCCCCCTAGTCTAGTGGACCAGTATTAACCATAGGTAAGTGCTTGGTGCTCAGAGGGGATTATGCTTCTGGATATATCTTGGGTAGTCAGTCTTGCATTTGTAATCTTCTCAAGCTGTTGGAGCTCATTGATGGTGAAGCTAGATTTTGAACACTCGGCACCTGTTTGCCAGGTTTTCACCAAGGTACCTACTCAATAGTGCCTGATTTTTAGGTTTTCACTGAGAGAGTGATTTTTTTTTTATTTACTTTTTTATTTTTTTTATTTTTTTTTTGTCGCCAAGGTGCCTGATTGCCAGGTTTTCACCAAGGTAAGTTTTGTATTTTCTAATTTTTTTGGTATTTTCTAGATATGTAGATAGGTGCCTTGACCATAGAGACCTCAAGGGTAGAACCTCTTCAGGTGCATGCTATTGATGTAGCCAGGGAGATGATCTCCTTCTGGTGTTGCTAGTATGAATGCCCCACTCTGAGTAGAGTTGACAATAACAAATGGTCCTAGCCAGTTAGGCTCGAACTTACCGGGTTTGACTCGCTCTGCTTGATTCTTCTAATTTTCCATGAGGAGAAGGTTTCCTAGCTCAAATGTTTGTGGATTTACCTTTTTATGATAGTTTCTTCTAAGGAAATTTTGATAACCTTGTAAGTGGTCGAAGGCATGTTGTCTTCTTTCATCTAGTAACTCTAATTCACTGAGTTTGGCTACTTTGTAGTCTTGATCTGTGATCAGGTTCTTCAATGATATCCTTAGAGATGGGATTTCCACTTCAAGGGGTAATACCACCTTTGATCCATAGATTAGGGATAAAGGAGTGGCTCATGTAGGTTTTCTCATACTACTTATGTATGCCCATAGTGCGGGACTAAGCTGTAAATGCCAGTCTTGCCCTAATTCATTCACTGTTTTCTTCAGGATTTTCAAGATTGTCTTGTTTGTAGCTTTGGATTGGTCATTCCCTTGAGGGTAGTAAAATGAGGAGAACCCCTATTTGATATGGAACTATTTGCATAGGTCTTCAACATTCTTGTTTTGGAAAGGTGTGCCATGATCTGTCAGGATTGTTTGGGGGATCCCGTATCGACAGATAATGTGGTTAAGTATGAACATTGATATTTTCTTTCTAGTGATGTAAGCTAGGGGAATTGCTTCCACCCACTTGGTGAAGTACTTTGTTGCTGCTATGATGTATTTGTGTCCATTTGCTGAAGAAGGTGTAATTTTTCCCACTAGGTCAAATCCCCACATTGAAAATGGTAATGGTGATGTGATAGGATTTAGTTTGTGGGCTGGTGCATGGATGAGGTCTCCATAAATTTGATACTATCTACACCTTTGTACATGTTTCTATGCATCTGTCTCTATTGTGGGCCAATAGTATCCCATACAGATGATCTTCTTAGCTAAGTTGTTGCCACCTCCATGGGTTCCATAAATTCCTTCATGTACCTCATACAAATCTTTCTAGGATTCCATGGAAGTGAGACATCATAGAATCATTCCATGTAGACTTCATTTGTATAAATTAGTTGAGAGGATGGTATATCTAGAGGCTTGGAGGATGAGGGATTTTCTCTGGTTCCTAGACAAGTTGGGAGGTAAGACATTGTTTTGGAGATAGTTATAGACATCTTGGTACCATGGGGATTCAGGACCAACAAGGACACTCACTGATTCTATGATAGATGCCTGACGTGATGGCACTAAGAGTTTCTCCACTAGAAACTAGAATCTGGTTTCGTTACTGGCATATCAATCAATGATGCTATGGTAGCCATCGCATCTGCAGCTTTGTTTTGTGCTCTTGGGACTTGCTCGAAGAGAATGTAATGGAACTTGTTGTGCAGTCTTTTCATCTATGCTTTGTATGGTATGAGCTTCTCATCTTTGGTCATATAATCATTGTTGACTTGACTAATGACCAACTGTGAATCACCAAAGACTTTAAGGTTCTTGATTCTCCATTGAATTTCTATCTTTAGACCGATGACCAGTGCTTCATATTCTTCTATGTTGTTGGTGCATGGGAAGTTAAGTCTGAAAGACTTTGGAATTGTATCATGATCTAGAGTGATAAGCACTATCCCTGCCCTACACCATGGTTCATACATGATCCATCAAAATAAAGTTATCATACCTTGATCATCGCTTGTAGTTTCATGATAGATTCATCAAGAAAGTTAGAAATAATAGGTTGGTGGTCTTGAATTGGTGCCTCTGCTAGTTGATCAGTGATCACTTGTCCTTTGATGGCCTTTCTATCTACATACTCAATTTCAAACTCGCTTAAGATCATTACCCACTTTGCCAACCATTCGGTGAGCACTGCTTTTCTTAGGAGGTACTTTAGAGGATCAATATGTGTGATCAATTTTGTTTGGTGACTCAACATATAATGTCTTAGCTTCTGGGAAGCGAAAAAAACTACAAGGCATGACTTCTCAATTGGCATATAGTTTAGCTCATATCTAACCAAAGTCCTTCTTAGATAGTAGATGAGCCTCTCTTTTCCTATGTTATCATGTTTTTCCAAGAGTACACCTAACTCTTATTTTGTCACTCAGATATATAGAAGCAATGGTCTACCCTATACTGGTGGTACCAATATAGGAGACTTAAGAAGGTATTCTTTGAATATCTAAAATGCCTGTTTGCATTGCTCTATCCATATGAATTTGATGTCTTTATACAATAGATGTTGGAATGGGTGGCACTTGTCTGCTAGTTGAGCTATGAAGCGTTTGATCAATGGGAGCCTTCCTTGTAACCCTCTTAGTTGTCTCAGGTTTGATGGTGGAGGCATGTCCAATATTTCTTTGACCTTTGCTGGGTCCACTTTGATTCCTCTATGTGATACTATGAACCCCAGTAATTTTCTTTTTGTGACACTGAATGCACACTTCTTTGGGTTTAGACGGACTTTGAATTCCTACATTCTGTCAAAGATGGGTCCCAAAATCTGTAGATGATCCTTCCGAAGTATTAACTTGGCTAGTATGTCATCCACATAGTCTTCCATTGTATTGTGGATGAGATCATGAAATATAGTTGTCATAGCCCTTTGATATGTCACTCCGGCATTCTTTAGACCAAACGGCATGACATTCCAACAATATGTTCCCCAAGGACATGTTAAAGCTATTTTGTGTTGGTCCTCTGGCACGATCCTTATTTGATTGTAACCTGAAAATCCATCCATGAGTGATAGAATTTGATGTCTGGTAGTTAGATCTACTATCATATCAATGTTTGGTAAAGGAAAGTCATCCTTGGGACATGCCATGTTGAGATCCTTGAAGTCTGTGAAAATCTGTATCTGACCACTGTGCTTTGTAACTGGTACCAAATTAGATATCTAGTCCACATATGGTATAGGTCTGATGAACTTAGCATCTAGGAGCTTTTTCAATTCTACCTTGACTAGCAATGCAACGTGGGGATGCATCTTTCTTAGCTTTTTCTTGACAGGTTTGGCGTTGGGTAGCAACGGGAGATGGTATAGTACTAGCTCTAGATCTAACCTTGGCATATCCGAGTAGGACCATGCGAAATTGATCATCCTTGCTTTGATGAAACTGATGAATTGTTCTCTCTCCTCTGGGGTGAGTGATTTTTCCAAGCATATGTTCTTTGGGTTCTTGTCATCTCCCAAGTTGATTTCCTCTGTTTCTTCTACTAGTAATGTTGATTTCTCCTCTGTCAAGGGGAGGAGTTCCTTCTTTCCATCTTCTAGCGCCTCAGTGAGGTTTTTGCTAGAAGATACATCTTCTTTTAGCTTTTTATTATTCTTTTGTTCTTTTTTCTTTTGTGGACTGGAAAGAGGAGCTTCCTCCCTGAAATATGCCGCTCTATCCAAGTTAAAGGAGAATCCTTCCTTGTGATCTCTTGACAGAATGCCTTCTCTTAGTCCCATGAAATGAGCTATTGCTGCATCCTTTTCAAAGACATATAAATTAGGTGGTCCTTGTTGATCCCACTCTATGAGCTCCAGGTATAAAAGATAGATACTTTCACAGTTGTTTGGCTCTGGTTGACTGAAAGGGACTGTTGATATGGTGCCTACAAAATTGGACTATGATGTGGATGCACCACTTGAGGTCTGATAGATGATATGTTTGTCTATGCAGGGTTGTTCGGTAATGGTCAGTTGGTCAAATAGGTCTGTTGGATTTATGATAAGGTTTGACTGAGGGGAATACTATGGGATTGATGGTTCAGAGTCATGAATGGATCTCCACTCATATTCATGGGAGTTAGTCTCAATAGAATGATCATCTGATGTCTCACTTCCTTGGTTATCATCGATTGCTATGTGTAGGTTTATTCAAGATTGTGTGGTTCCCTCTTCGGTGGGCAACAACTGTTCTAATATGTTTCTTATTAAGACATGTTCTATGTTGTGCTCGTAGTGCATCTTAGCTATTTTCTCTTGATTAACTTGAATTTCTTGGATTATAGGACTGGTGGTTTGTTGTCCATAGCCCAACCCTCTTGTGTTTCTCTGGGTTGGTGAGAGAGGCAATTCAAATATGCCTTGTAGCCTTGCCCCCAACCTGGTTGTACCATTGTACCCAAATCTTTGTATTATTGTGTAACCATTGCCATAGTTTGACAAGGGTAGTGGTGGTCAGATTGTCTCAGGGGAATCTTGGTATAACTAGGTATTGATGTCTTGTTCAAAAGGATTTTCTTTCGCTATGTCTTCCCATCGGACAAAGTTCATGGGTGGACATCTGAATAGAATAGGCTGCAGAGTTTCTATTGCAGTAACAGGTTGTGGCATGCCATGAGTTCTTGGGCTTTGAGGCATGTGCGTGATGGTAAAAACCTCTTCATATCTGTATTCACCACAACCCTTGTCCATGACGGATATCTTGCCTTCTTTCTATGTGATATCTTTAAGATTTGAATCTTAAGAGGAGGGAATACTTACGTCCTAGTTAAAGACTATCTTTCCTATTGCCCGTGTGATATCCTTGGGATTTGAATATGAAGTGGATGGGATGCTTGCATCTTGGTTTGATGGTACCTGGTTATCAGTGCTAATTTGGACCGCATTACAATATTGGAACAGATTGGGATCTCCCTCTATGATGATCTCCTCTCCTTGGTGTGGGAACTTGATGCATAGATGGTATGTCAAAGGTACAGCTTGCATTTCATGTATCCAAGGTCTCCCCAGTAGCATGTTGTATCCCAACTCAAGGTCTAAGATTTGGAAGGGAGTGTTTTTTACCACGTGACCAATACCAATAGGTAGAATGATAATACCTTTAGAGGACCTTTCCTCTTCATCATAAGCTCTAATATTTATCCTCCTTGTGACATCAATGCTTGATTCTTATAGCCTAGTTGCTTGATTAACTTTAGAGTATAGATGTTTAACCCAGCTCCACCATTAATAAGGACCCTACAGATAGCGCTTTTGTAGACTTGGACAAGTAAGTGTAGAGGATCATTATGTGGGGGTTTATGCGGTGGCACATCATGATCTGTGAATGTGGCATGTTTGTTAGCAGCTATATGGTTTACCATCATTTGGAAGCTCTCGAGTGTTATATCCCTTGGGATAGCTACATTCTAAAGGGCTTGGTCAAGTGCCATTTTATGTTGTGGAGATATGCGCAATAGGTAAAACATGGAGATATGGGCAGATGTGCACTTTAGTTGGTCCACTATGCTTGTTTGTGGATCTGAGTTTTCTATAGGATTGGCCAATGTAGTAGTTGAGAATGGTACTCCTTGCAAGATGATGCTAGTGTGACATTTTGTTATAGCACAATTGTTACCTTGGTCTTTGATAGTGATTGTAGCCACATGGCTATCTGAAGGATTGAGGCAATTGATAACATTATCACTATTGGCATACATATAGTTAACTTGTTTTGCTTGTCCACCAGACCCGGAGGCTTTTCCCTTGTTGTGATCATGAAAGGTATCATTGAAAATAGTGTGATCAGTTGTGCATTTGTCTTGGTTATTCATCACATCGATGACCCCTGTGTCAATCAAATCCTGGGTAGCGTGTTTCAATCAATAACAGTTAGCCATTTTGTGCCCTTTCACCTGATGAAACTCACAGAATTCTTTGTCATTATACCACCTTGGTTTGTTTTCATCTTGTTCAAAGTCCCTAATTTCTGGGAGAGTGATATTTTTTGATTGTATCAACTTGCGTAAAGCTAATTCTATCGGCTCTCCCAATGGTGTGAAATCTCGTTGCTGGAATTGAAACCATGGTCTGCATTGATTTTGTTGTTGACTATTTGACATAGCGGCCGCTTGTATAGGGGGGTTGGTTTTGGGTGTATGCTTGTTGAGTGGGCCCTGTGGGTTTTTGGTTTGCCATAGGTGTGCCTTGCAGTGACATCTTGGGTTGTGTGTAGTTGACTGTCTTTACATCAATGACACCATCGCTAGAGACATTTTTGTTTTTATTCCACCACTTAGCTTTTTCTGTTTCATTCTTATTCGTATTCGTTTGTGTGGGATCTGCAAGGATTCCTCATTTGACTAAGTTCTTCTCACAACGAACTCCTCTTTCAATGAGTTGTGTGAAGTTTGGAGCTAACTGTAACTCTGTTGTGAATAACATGTCTAGAATTAGATTGTCAATGAACATGACTATTAAGTCTTATTCAGGAACATCATATGTTATGTGGTTTGTTGTATTCCTCCATCTCTGTAGGAATTTCACAAAAGACTCCCCATCCTTCTGTTTGATATCACAAAGGTCCTTGATGTTGACCTTGCACTCAATGTTATGATGGAAGTGAGATATGAACTTTTCATCCAATTCTCCCCAAGACTGAATGCCATGAGGTAGATGCGAGAACCATTCCATTGCTGGTATGGCTAAGCTTTGTGGGAACAGTCACATTAGATATGTCTCATCATGGGTGACTTCGACACAACTAGAAAAAAACTCTTGGATATGTTCAATAGGGTTGGTACTACCCCTATATTTGTCAAATTTTGGTACCGAGAAGTGATTTGGGAATGGAGACATGTGAAGAGAATGGTCAAAGGGGTATGGGTATAAATCC
>MU224408.1:360094-370303 GCA_018584345.1 Thuja plicata | reverse complement strand
GAGAAGTGATTTGGGAATGGAGACATGTGAAGAGAATGGTCAAAGGGGTATGGGTATAAATCCTCTGTGGTATAGGATTTAGTTTGCCCCTGATTTTGCATATCCATCATTTGGGTTTGAAGGGTTTACATTTGTTGCATCAACATGTCCATTTGATTTTGAGGCTGATGTGTAACATTCCTTTATGTTGTGATGGGTATAAGGCTGCACCTCTGTGTCTCTTGAGTAGGAACATAAGATTTCATCCTAGGGACATGATATTGATTCCCCACCAAGTGATTTGTAAATGGAGGGACATGAATAGCCCATGGTGGGTTTTGATGTGTTTGTTGTTGTGATTGAAACTGGGGTTGATACTGCTAGGGTTGGTATTGTTGTTGCTGAGGTTGGGGTTGAAACTGTGGTTGTTGTCACTGAGGTTGGATTTGAGGCAACTAAAGCTGGGGTTGTTGTTGCAGGGGCTGAAATTGAGGCAACTGAAGCTGGGGTTATTGTTGCGAGGGTTGAAACTGAGGCAATTAAAGTTGGGGTTGTTGTTGCGGGGGTTGGATTTGAGGCAACTAAAGCTGGGGTTGTTGTTGCGGAGGTTGGATTGGTGTCAAAATAAGCAAAGATGTAGCCTTGGGTGGGCCTTGGCTGTAGGTAGTTCCTGCAGAGATGGATCCCTGCGGGCATGAGGTGTTGATCCCAAGACTAGTGTGAATTGACTATAGTAGTGGAATAGTTTCAAAATAGTTGGTGTTTGGTGGGATGGAAGGCATAGCATGAGAGCTTGATTGTCCTAGCCACGAGACCAAAGGTGGAGTCATACTAGTGACCATGGGTGCACATAGTTGCAAGCTTATCATGCCTTGAGTAGAAGATGTGTTGGCTTGGGTCAGATCATTGGTTTGATTAGATATAGTCTGTGTCAATGTGGATAAAACCAATGGTGGAAAGATTGGAGACACAACAGGTAGCATTTTAGGAGTTTGAGTAGTGTTTTGACCTGTGAGAGGGTTTTCAGGCCATATAGTTGATACACTAAATTCAGCGGGGAGTTTGACTCCCTTCTTTATTAGCATGACCAAGTAATGTTTAGGGTTCCTCTCTACAACAGCGTCAACTACTTTCATGGAGTAAGCATCTTGTTCCACATCTTCAAGTTCTTCTTCTATGATATCTTGGAAAAAGGTTGCCCCATGAGGCTGTTCAATAAATAGAGCAGAATTGGTGTTCATGAAGGGATCATTCTCTTGATCTATTTCCCAAGCAGGGAAACGGTTGATATATGACTCGTCACATTGAGTTCTAGCCTTAGACCTCGTGTAAGGTCCTCCATGAGGTGTTTGAGACATAGTGTGGTCCAGGTTTTATAACTAAAATAAGTGATATAAAGCAAACAAAGAAGAAGATCCTTTCTAAGGAAGTCTGATTTATGTTTTGGAAAAGGGTAATTCTAAGGATAGATTTTGATATAACTTGATCTCAAAGTGGTGATGATAAAAAGATAAGATTTTCTGGCCTTTGCCTTGGACAAAGTCACTTTGATAAAGATGATGATGTTTGATATGATGAGATCAAGGTATTTTGAGTTTGAGATTTTGAACTAACAATATTTTTGACAATAATCGTGCTTTACAAAGAAAGGGTAATCTTTAATGTTTAGAGATTCACACAATGTTCTTCACATTTTCCTAGGATAGACACTAGTTTTGCACACCAAAAGAAGAATTATTTCAAGGTTTTAGGTTAAAACATGAATATAGTATATCTAGTCAGTTATGGTACAACTTCACCAATTGCGGTAAAATAATTGGTCGATTGCGGTAGTTTATCACCAATTGTGGTAAAAACTTGATGATTACAGCAATAAACAAGTCAACTATGGAAAACTTCCTTCAATTGCAGCACAATGTGGGCAATTACGGTAAATCAGGAACAATCTAAAAAAGACAAGAGGATAAGTATCTCTGCTTGATAATTTTGAATTTTTTGGAACAATGCTTCTAATTTTCAAGATAGTTGACGTTGACAACCCTAGACTTTAACACATTTGACTCATTTTGATAGTTTGGATATTATGTTTTGCATTTTTAGAAACTGATCAAAGGAACAAGCACAATAGACATTGTGTTTTGAGAAATGAAGATTGAAATTATGTATGTTCTACAACTTTTTCAAGTTGCAAGGTTATCGCGAGGTCTCAACAATGAACAATCAGATTAATCTAGGTCAATGGCTTCAAAATACAATGTTATAGGCCCAATGCTTGAATGTCCATTAGCTCACACAACAATTTTCATGCTACTAGGAAACGAAGATCCACGACGTAGGTGCCCGTGTTTTTGTCATTTCTAGGTATTGTTGCTATGAATTGAAGATCTCTTTCACTATAAAAATACTGTGGGACACATATGTTGGGAATCTTGGGGGGAAATTCTGCAACCCCTTGCACTATAATAAGGTATTTATTTGGAGGTAGAATGGGTTGGCCTCTAATTAATCAAGGTTATAGTAAGGGTCCGTGGTGTCTCTCCAATCGGTTTGTACATGCGTGACTCACTTAAGAGCCTAGTTGACCACGCTGGCTCCTTAGGGATATTCACCTGATCCAGATTATTATCAACATGCCTCACCCGAGCTTGGCTAGATAAGATGAAACTTTGGTTTGCGCCTTATTTATATAACGATCGGAAGGATTACTAGTTTAAGGTCATCCTCCGAGGAAAAAGTGCATTCCCTGGAAAGGCCTTTCTAAAAATGTAAAGGTTTGTAATCTAACAGTTTGTGCAAGTGCACCCAAAACTCAAGACACAAGGTAAATTGATTAAGCTCCAAAGTTTAAAGTGTGAACTAAGCTACACCACCATACAAGCACCAATATTCAATTTTAAGCCCAAAAGTAGGTGTTGATAGCTTGTTCAATTTTAATGCACCAAATTGAGAGATTTTTTGCCTTTGTTCAGTTTTAATCCTCAAGTCAATTTTAAGCCCAAACCTAAAATATGAGATGTGATATGTTTTGCAAGAAATATTCTTTTTAAACCCAAATCGACAAATGTATTCCTTTTAGTTTGCTTTGTTTCAACAGGTTAGTACCAAAAAGGATTATTTCCAAAATGAGAATATATGTAACTTTGAAATAATGAATGATGCTTACCAAAACTTACCCTTCTCTACTTTTGGTGATTTGTCCAGTCCTGCATAGAAAAATAGAAAATGTCACTTTAGAAATAGATGGATAGAAGGTTTGGATCTGATATGACAATATTTCTTGTGATTGCGGAAAAGTACTGGCAAGTGCGGTAAATTTCTGGCGATTGCGGTAAAGCACTGGCAAATGCGGCAAAATGTTGTCGATTACAGCACGGATCGGGCAACTGTGGAAAAATTCCTTTAATTGTGGCATGGATCGAACAATTGTGGAAAAGTAACTAAAGAAATAAGATAGAAATAGATAGAATAATACTGCAAAATCCTGCAATCAATTGCGGTATTAAACCAGTCAATTGCAGCATAGTTTCATCGATCGTAGTAAAATACCAGCAACTGCAAAATAATACAAATGTCAAAGAAAACTTAGATTTTTAAATTTATGACCATAAAATCATGGTTAATCAATCAATTTCTTCATTTGCAAGAGATAGTTGGGTTGTTTGTTCACGTTGGGTTCACCAAAATGTACGCCTGTTTTCTCCTGATACGTGGTTCCCAAGCTTTCCAAAGGCAAGGGTCAGTAGCAAAGGTTTCACAAATGATATAAACCAAGTACTCAATACTACTAAAATGAATAACAATGAAACGTAATCAATAAAATGTACAAGCAAGAGAAAGGAAAACAAATAAATGCCAACCCCACGATACTTGAAGCTTCTATTGTTTCTCTCTACTCCTTTCGAAACGTTGTTCTTGATGCTCAGTATTGGTGGGGCAGCATCTATGATTTGAGAAGTGTCAAGAATTTGCTAATTGAAATGGGTGTGTGATCGCAAGATGGCTTGAATGCTAGAACCAAAGGCTTGAATGCTAGAACCAAACTGATGGAGTAATGGCACACGAGAGCTTGAAATCCTGGTTCCTTCAAATGGTTATGAAGGGTTTATTATATAGGAATTGGTGAGGATATGAACGGTTGAGATCAAT
Organism: Thuja plicata; assembly: GCA_018584345.1. Taxonomy (NCBI): domain Eukaryota; kingdom Viridiplantae; phylum Streptophyta; class Pinopsida; order Cupressales; family Cupressaceae; genus Thuja; species Thuja plicata. The sequence continues at coordinate 366,178 of MU224408.1, read as the reverse complement.
CCCAGAGATAGGGACATGAATGGTTGAGATTAAAAGGAATTGGAGAAGCCATCAGTAAACTCCACCTCTTCATTTGGTAAAGAGGAGATAAAGCTTGGTTGACTAAAGAGCTAATTATGAGTTACCTTTTTGAACTGAAGAGGTGGTTGAAGTTACCCATGTGGACTGGAGAGATGGGTGGAGTAACCCATGTGATCTGATTGGAGTTATCTCTTTGAAGATAAATGAATATTTAATTCATTTATTTAATTATTGTTTTCAACATGTGAGATAATTGAATTCTTTTTTATTAAGAATTGCTTTATTTGATGAAATTAAATTAATTTAATTGGAAGAATTTAATTAGTAAATTTAAATATTTGAATTTAAACTATAGGAAATTGAGTTTAATTAATTAATTAATGGTAATTAATCAATTAAAGCTAATTCATTAAATAAAATTAATTATTTAATTAATTTTAGGAATTTGATAAGATGATTTGGGGAATGAATTTAGAAGAAAATAGATGATTAATTAATGATTAAAAAACTATTAATTAATAGATGAAAATTAGTGTTTTTAATGTAAAGTCACAAGCATGTCCATTTTAGGGTGTCTACAATAATTAATAGACAAACACTAATTCACCCTTCCCCCCCCCTCAGTATTTCTAACAATTGGTATTAGAGCTTTGGTCCTCTGAAAGAAAGTTTACCCACTTGAGGAGATCATGGACTCAGCAGAATAAAAAAAAAATGAATCAAAACAATCAGAGAAATTAGCCTCAAAGAAATTTGTAGAACATTCCATGTCTGATATGTAATTACAATGGACACATAGCAAAGCAGTCCAACATGATGAACAAAAACATCAGACCTTCCATCATTTGTCACACATGTGGAAAGGTTGGACACATCTCAAGGTTCTGTAGATCCAGAACTCAAAAACAAGAGGATCCTAAGAAATCACTATTTGAAGAAGAAGAAGGGGAAGTCAATTTTGTTCAAGAAAAAGAAGATTCAAACAAAATTTGGGTTGAAGTGAAGAAGGAAAATGCAGAGAACAAAGTAGTTAATGCATCCACAATGGACCCATCCTCTAGTTCTGGTTGAATAGACCTTCTTGGTCTTAGGGGGAGCTATTCTAGCTCGGAACCCCTGCACGGTTGGTATACTCACCTCCAAGTATGCACCTATGGATCCATGCTTATGATCACATGATATAGCAGTATGCATACATGCATTATCTATAATGCATTCATAAAAAAGTTTGAAACTCTCTATGAAAACTATGTACGGTTGCAAACATTAAATGCAGTAACCTTTATAAAAAGATGTAAATGTTTGATCTTCTTCACATTTGCATTCTAGATCATAGAATTTGGAGAGCACAGTAGCACTAAGCATCAAATCACAAAAGCACAATAGATTTGGTGGTTAAAGAAATGGATAAGAAGTTGGGACGGAACCCTAGCAGTCATGTCATTTTGAATTATCGTGAAACCCTACTTAATCAAATTCCAAGTAAGTATGGCAACCCCAGTCATTTTTGACACTACTGAGAGAAAGAGATTTGTCTTTAAGAAGAATCCATTCAAGACCATTCTAGATGATGTTGAAGGAGCATTCTCCAAAACTCCACTCAGAGTCGTGCACATGGAAGATATTCGCGCAAACATCTACCGCAAGAAGTAAATAGTAGGAGACAATAACATAGCTACTCTTATGGGATCCATGATGAAAGAAGAATACTCATTCAAGGATGAATTCGTGCATCTAACTGATAACCCTATATTTGAGTACTCCAATGCGCACAAGTTTTATGAGCCAGAATGGGTGAAGATATTACTGAGAAGAATACATCATGGCCTCTTCAAGATTTGTGAGGTTCCTTTCTGCATCACTTATGACCTAATCCATGAATTAATAAGACTTCCTAAGATTTGACCAATTCTTCCTACTGGAAAGGATGTCAAGAAGCAAGTTGAACAAGTTTTTTTATCTAGAAGTGACAAGTGTGGTATGACAGTTAATCCTATCAAGGAAGATGACATAAAGCTTCTAACTATGATACTTGGTTACAAATTCCAGCATGCAAGCAGACTAAATAGTGTGTCAGCAGCCATAGTTCTAGCAGCTATAAGGATGGTGAAGGATAACACTCATTACAATCTATGTGAGATATTTTTCACTGAAGTGATTGATAACATTCAAGTTATCAAGCATGACAAGAACAAGACATTCAAGTTTGGGTCTTTGATCATCTACTTGTACTTCCATATTATTGGTAAGGTTTCAAATCTTTACCTAGATAGAAGAAAACCTACAATGTCTTAGATTTCACTTAAAGCCACATCAGAGAGAAGTATGAAATATGCCATGGACATGGATATTAAAACATTCAGGACCAAGATGCAAAAAAAGTTCAGATTATCTAAGAAGATAGTTGATAAATATAAGAAGACCATATGTTTCATGGTAGAAATAGATTGCACTTGTATGGAGGAAGTTGAATCTAGAACCAAATGGATTCACCCACTTGGTTATGAAGTGGAGGAACATTTTTTAGAAGGATATGCACAAGTTCTCTTGTCTACGCCCAAAGATCCTAACGAGCCCAGGTGGGGCACTTACAAAGAGAAGACTAATGAAGTTGATTCTGTATTATAGAGTGCTGACAACAAAAGGAAGGCATCCAAAATTACATCAAGCATCCTAAGAGTTCATGGAATCACTCAAGAAGACTTAGATATAGCCAAGGAAGCAAAGATTGCAAAATAACTTGAGAAGATTGATGACATCCAAAAGAAGAAGAAAGTAGAGATCACCTCTGCACCCTCTACCACCATTGACCTAGAATCATCTCCACCTTCCATACCAAGAAAGAAGTCTAGAGGAAGGAAGCAAGCACCCACAGGTCACCCATCCTCAAGAACTACACACACAGTAAGGAATACTCAAGCTCCTCCTGAAGTAGGATTCAGACCTAGTCTAAATGTCTTAAAGAACAGGATTGTTAATGAAGGAAGACTAAACACAATTGTTAAGGTTTATGAAAAATATCAAGAGATATATAAATCTAAAATACATTTTATGATCATCTCTCATATGATTAAGTTTAAGAAATCAGTTCTAGAAATCAAAACAGTCATATATGATAAGTTATGGAGCATACTAGAAATAATGAAGAGACATGCAATTGAGGAAGATATGAGGATAAGAGAAGAAACATTGGATAATCTTCGCCCTGTATGTTCACATGAAGAGAAGGAAATTCTGTTAGATTTGGTGAAGCCTCATCTAAGAACTAAGAGAAGAACACTTCATATTATGAACAAGGAATATGAGTTAGTTGGGAAAGAGACAAAAAAAGCTTTTGCACAAGTGTTTATGGATAGACACATGTATCCATCAATGACACCTACAAAAAAGGTAACTCCAGCTCCTCTTAAGAAGGTTACAAAACTAGTGATTCAAAATGTACCTATGACAGATCCACAGGTTTCAGCACCCTTAGTTTCAATAACTTTTGATACAGCAAAAGACTCAGAAGATACTATAGTGATTGATGATATCAAGATATCCATGACAGCATCTGACAATGACATGAAAAAAGTTGATAAAGCATTTGTAAGCACTAAAGAGATGTGCACTGATGATACATCTATACAACAAGATGAAGTTCCCTACAATGATCCAATAGACTTGAATAAAGAGAAAGATACTCAAGATAATGAGACACCAGTCAAGGAGATACCAGTAAAGAGTGAATGCATGGATACCAGTCAAAATACTATATTCACTCATCCACTTTACCATCTACTTCATTGTTGTCAAGGTTAACTCCTAACTCAGCAAGTCTAGATGCGTGGGGAGAAGAAGACTTAATTAAGATCAGCGTTCTAGCTATGGAAAAGGCCAAAGAAAAACAAGTTATGAGGAACCCTCTCTTCTTTGAATCAATAAACATCTTGAATGATCTAGTGCCTACAGACAAGAAAGTAGCCAAAATTCAATCAGTTGAAGATGTCAACAGAATTCTAACAAGCTTCAAAGCACACTTTAAAGACCTAGTAGACTTTGCTACTAGAATTGTAGAAGATGAGTATAGAAAGGAGAGATTGAATGAATTGGTAAAGAACTTTACCTAAAACTTAAAATATTTAAAGATTGTGCAATCTATATTGAAAGAGTTGGAAGCTAAAAGTAAGAAGGTTAAAGCAAACTGCATGGAGAGAGTGAAGTTCACCTCTGAACATATCAAAAAGATAGAAAAGGTAGAGATCATGGTAGATAGTATTAGAAAATTAGTTGAGACATCCACCAAAGACATGAACATTTGTTACAATGTCTATCAAGGATAGTTGGACAAAATTGAAAAAGAAAAATTCGAGATCAATAAGATAAGAATCAGGCAGACCAAACTAAGGAATGCTCTGGCGCCCTCTCTAGCAGTTTTGGTAGTCAACATCAAACATAATGATGCCACCATTGTGACATATGATCAAGATCCCTACATGAATCTAATAAAGATGGAGAAGTCAACATATTCCCTATGCGCCCATCTCCAAACAATTGATGCAATGAAGGTATTATGGTAGAAAGAGATACAGTCTCTTTAGATTGTGTATCCAGATGTATACTTGGAGTAAGTATCTAGAGACTTACAGTTTTGTACACCTTTTTCATTAATGTCAAAGGGGGAGTAATGTATGTATGTGTATATATGGGAGTAATATATGTACAACTTTTTTGTGTTAAGTCATTTTGAGTAACTTGGCCACATTCCTTTATTGCCATTAATGAAAAAGGGGGAGATTGTTGGCAAGTTGATTCCCAGAGGATATATGACTTATTTTGTGTTGTCATTATGGCAACAAAGTCATATTAAGTTAATGTCAAGAAAGAAAAAATGACTAAGTATGGAAAATAGGGCAGACAGAGATATACAACGATCAGCACATCAGCGCACGTGCGAGAGATCAAATTAGAACATGCGCACTTAGATATATGTTCTATGACATGTGTACATACTAAGTCTAGACACACATGGTATGGAATAATAGTACAGAAAATATACAGGAAGAACATTACTACTACAGTTCAGAAAATAGAGTATGGAGCCGACTTAGGTTTTTGGATCAGCGTGAGTTGTTTTGTTGTGTAAAGGCCAAGCACCTTTTATTATATGTAAATGTAATAATGTCTTTAGTCTTGTTGTAAACACGCTTAAGCCAATTTTTTTGGAAGCATTGTATAGTATGTTTTTAAGGCCGACTATAGTCTTGTTTTGCGTCACGTCTATTTAGACATGAACATATAAATATGTAATGTAAATGTATATTACAAGTGTTGAAGAAAATGCATGAGAAAGACATAGAAGAGTAGTATAGTGAAGTAAATGTGAGATAAAGCTCTTTAAGAGAGTAAGAGCATTAGTGCATAAATGGAACTAATTAGACAACAGTGTCATCACAATAGTTCATTTTTTATATAGTGTATATCAACTATCAGAAGGTTGTAGCCTTCATCTTATTGGGCAGTGAGCCATACACCTCTAATAGGGTTTTGTAATAGACTCCTAACAGGGTCATTGTACTTGGATTGTAAAGACTGCTCCTAACAGGGCAAAGGAACATTAACAGGTTCATTATACTAGTGCAATATTTGTGTGTACTAATTCCCACCGGGGTTTTCCTCTGATCATGTTTTCCCTTTAATCATATCATGTTGTACGCCTCTCTCTCCGGTTTCCCACAGCTTTCCAAGGGCAGGGGTTAGTAGCCAAGGTTCACAAGTGAATGCAAATCAAGTACGCAATAACTACTAAATGAATAATCAAAATGTAAGCAATAAAATATACAAACAAGAGAAGGGAGGACAAACGAATGCAAAACCCACGATGCTTGAAGCTTCTATTGTCTCTCTCTACTCCTTTTGAAACATTGTTCTTGATGCTCAGTATTGGCTGGGCAGCTTCTATGACTTGAGAAGCGTCGAGAATTTGAAAATTGCAAAGTGTGTGTGATCGCAAGATAGCTTGAATGTCGACAGAGTAATGGTGCTTGTAAGCTTGAAATCCTGGATCCTTCAAATGGTTATGAA
>MU224408.1:321356-343184 GCA_018584345.1 Thuja plicata | reverse complement strand
TAATTAATTAAATAATGATAATTAATCAATTAAAGCTTAATTAATTAAATAAAATTAATTATTTAATTAATTTTGGGGATTGGATTAGATGATTTTGAGAGATGAATTTAGAAGAAAATAGATGATTGATTAATGATTAAGAAACCATTAATTAATAGATGAAAATTAGTGTTTTTAATGTAAAGTTGCAAGCCTATCCATTTTAGGGTGTCTACACATGTGTTATGAGTTCTTGTGTTAAGCTTCATTAAATGTATGTTTGATTTATGTTTAAAGTGCTGAAATATAATTAATAGACAAACACTGATTCAGCCCCCCCCCTCTCAGTGTTTATAGCAATAAATTGCATTCTTCTATTTATAATCACATTACCAAGGCTCCATCACTAATGCACTAACAATTAGCACAACATGGAATAGTCTATTTATTTATGCTAGATTAAATGTATATTATCCTATCCTCCCATTTTAATCTCTATAATTGTCATTGATTGTCCATAGTTTCATTACAATTCATATTAATTACTTTTTAATACACTAAAAAAATAAATCATTGATTCCTAGCTGACATATACCTTCTGATAATTCATAATTACCTAAGAAAGTATAAGGACACAAAAGATTTATGGGTTACATATCTACCTTGGAGTTTGTATTAACTTGAAGTGTATCACGATAAGGGCCTCCATATTTAATTACTAAAGTGGCTCTATTTACATATGCATTTTACTATCGTATTATAGTCATAGGCAATGAGATTGGTTGGTAATCTTATATTATTTTCTTAAAAAGCCTCTTAAAGGAAAAATAAAAATAAAAATAAATAAGGATTGGATCCCACTAAGAATAAGCATTGTCCCTTCATATCCCTCTCAAGTTATTTATCTAGGTAGGTTCAGTATACTATTTTATATGAGTATCTTATGCGATGACATGTGTTTCATTTCACATTGACCCTTTAATTAAAATATTCCTATTTACCTCGTCCAACTCTTATAGAGAAAATTGTAGGCCTTCAAGCGATTATTGGACCCAAAGCCACCTAGTGTTGTGAAACGTGGCTCTGATACCAAAATGTCATGCCCAAAACTAGGGCAAAATACAAACAAATTTTATTTTTTAAAACACAAGTACATACAACTAACAATGGATGTGTTGAGGAAAGGTGATAATATGGTGAAGTTAATCTTCGAGTTGCAAGGTATATTCATAGATTGAATTACGGTTACGCCACATACAGATGCAGAGTTGGAGCATCAACTTGATGTACGGGTTACATGAACTCTTAGGTCAGGTTGAATTAACTATGGTTTTATGTTTAACCACATGTAGTATTGTGACGGTACTTAAATTGATAAGGTCATGTGTTGAATTAGGTTGACCTAGAAATTTACTTTAATTCTTAACCTTGATTACAACTTAATCCATTTAAATCTAGTACCAGTTACTCTTTTGATATTAACTACTAACATCTATGAACAACCCCGATATAACTATTTCACACACATAAGTTAACTAATAAAAGAGAACTAAGTTAAATCTCAAGAATTAATATGTATAACCTTTTTAAATACCCTTGGACCCACTTAAACATATATATTAAATTATCCACTAATATGAGGTCTAATTAAATTCTACTCCCTTTTTAAACAATCATAAATTAAACATTTATCATTTGACATAATTAAAATTTAATAAGAATTTCACTATGGGCCCGTTTGGCAGCAGGAATTGGACTAGAATTGGCATTATCTAATTCTGGATAATGCCAAATTCCATGTTTGGGTCCTTGGAAAAAAATGGAATTGGAATTCTGAAATTCTCATTTTGCCCCCAAAATGGGAATATTATCTTCCACCTAAATAGGTGGAATTGGAATTTTGAATTCCAATTCCAATTTTTACAAAAGCAAATTTAATATTTTGTGGGATTCGTGACTATAAAGATGTATATTATATTGCTATAAGGATGTATATATATATATATGTGTGTGTGTATATATGCATGTGTGTATATATGCATGTGTGTATATACACATGTGTGTGTATATACATACATGTGTGTGTGTATATACACATATGTATATATATACATATATGTATGGTGTGTGTATATATACATACATGTATGGTGTGTGTATATGTGTGTATATATACATAAATGTGTGTATATGTATATACATGGATACACACTTATATGTGTATATGTATGGTGTTTATATGTATGTATATATATACATGCATATATATATGTATATGTGTGTATATATACACACATATATATGTGTGTGTGTATACACATGTATGTATGTGTGTGTATATATATACATGTGTGTATATGTGTATACATGGATACACACTTGTATGTGTATATACACACATGTGTGTATACACACACATGTATGTGTGTATAAACACACATGTGTGTATATGTGTATACATATGTGTATATACACATATACATATGTATATATATACACACACACATATATATATATACATATGTATATATACACATGTGTGCATGTGTGTATATATACACACATATATACACACCATATTCAAAGAAATTAAAAAATAAAGAATTAAAATTCCTTATGCATCTCATTCATCTTCCGGGTGAACCAAACGGGTCAGACCATATTCCAGATTTCATTTTGAGGATAAGCATCTTCCTGAATATGCAGCATCTTCCTGAATTGACCATATCCATGATATGGTATTCTAGTACCCAAACGAGCCCTATACCAAATAAACTATTAATTAAAATCTAATAACCAAAATTTAATTATGATTTTCTAACCTACCAATATCAATTCTAATTAAATCCTCCCCTTATAAAAAAACATATGCAATCCTAATACATTAATCCCCTAAAAAAATTAAATTAACTTTTAATGAAAATATTAAATAACCTCTAGTAAAAACAATTAAATTATCCTCTAATAGAAAATCAATTTGACCTCTAACCCATTGAACACATGAACAATATATTCCAATTAACATAATGAAATTTAATTAACAACTAACTGATATCAATGATTCAATTTAATTAATTAACCGTTATAAAAAGAAAAGACTATAACTCTAAAAGGCTGATTTAATACTAATTAAATACTAAATAAACCTTAACATGCTAAAAAGAATCTATTAATACTAATCCTAAACAACTAACCTAACAACCCTACTAATCCTACCCCCATCTACCTACCAAGTTGTCACCTCACCCATCACCTCTATTCCCAAGGCCCACTTGCCAAGTGGGTGGGGTGTGGAAAAATCCAAAATTGCCTAAAGGTGGCATGAGTTTTCATGTAAGAAGAGCCTCTTTGAAACAAGGCATTTGCTGGTACCAAGGTGGAGGTGGGGACCACCTCAAGTCTCCCATTTCAAAGTGCAGAAATTATAATGTAAAGTCAACTTATGAAGGGAAGGATAATTTTGCAGGTTTTGGAAGGCTTTTTGGTTAAAGGGAATAAGTATTGATTCCATGTCAGAATCAACACCCAACGCATGAGGAGAGGAGGAGTCATGGGCAAGTTTGTTGAGGCCCAACAAAACATTCATGCAATCCCTAGGGAAAAATTCACATGGTATGGAGAGAAGGGTGCAAAACCCAAGTAGTTTATTGCATGCATTTTTTTTTGTTTTAAAAAATTTCCTTTCAACATGCCTCCCTACTAATTAAACTATGCATTAGCACTAAGAAAGGTAATTAGAGGGTAATTAAGGAGGTTTAGTGAGGGGAACAAAAAGGGAATATTCTCTATGTAAATGGGGGAATTAAATCCCTCCCCATACATTTTCCAGAGAGCATTTTTGCTCTAAAATCTGGAAAGTGTCATGGGTAATATTTGATTTTGGCTTCTATTATATTGGTTTCTTGATATTATTGTTAGGGTAGTGAATTGCATGCCTTCAAATTTTTTTGTTTTTGATAACGGTAAAAGCAAGTTTTGAAGGGATCCCTGAAACCCTTTAACAAAGCAGAGAAAGGAAAGGCATTAAAGCCCAGAGAACAACAGACTGCCCCAAGGAAAGGAGCAGGCTACAAAGGGACAGAACCTAGATTTAGTAATTAAGCAACAGCAAGACAAAAAACAAAAGGAACGCTAGAAGGAGAACAAAGATAAAAACCACCAGCAATGAAATCAAAGTAGAGACTTCATAAAGCTCTCAGAATCCACCAGCTGAGTCTTCATTGTCATCACATTCTCTCTCAGCTTCTGGATATCCGGGTCCTCAATCTTTTGCTTCTTAGATCTTGTACGGGTACCTGGTCCCATTTGCTGGGAGCTAACAGAGTGTTCAACAATGTCTTTATTACCTTCCAGCCAATTGCTCAGAGACATCAGATTCTCAAGAGTAGCCCTCATACCAGTATTCACCAGCGTTAGCAAATGTTTCAACATTTCTTCATTCCCACTAATTTTCTTCTGAATTGGTATCATGGCTAACTCAACAGCTTTTCTGATTTTTTCATCAATTTCAGAGCCATGATCATAAACAGGAACATTGGTATTGTGGGAGAAATCATTTCTGAGAGTAGTCATAATTTCTTCAATTAGGGAGCTCTTGTTTTCCAGCTTGATGCATCTATTTTTGAGTTCAACCAGGTCGCTCTGCACCCATTTATCCAAATTGTAGCTATAGATTGACTTATTTTTTGCTATTTCCAAGGGAGACATAATGATGGTCCTTCTAACCTCAGATTCCATCCTTCGAATATCTTTTTGCAGAGGCTGAAGTTTACTACCCTGAAAGTTTCTGTCTCTATCATCTTTCACCTTCTCCTTCTCATAACTAGGAGAATCATGGTACTCAAAGTTTTCCTCTTCCAGGACTTTAAAGCTATTGTCCCCTAAATTTTCAGCATTACTGTCTATAGTATTAATATCAGCTTCTTTATTCTTATCAGTCTCTATTCCTTTAATCTCATTACCTTCTATATTAGCATTCTTCAAAATAGAATCAATTTTTTCCCCTGTTTTAAAAATTACACAACTATCCTCTGGGTTTCCCTTGACATTTTTGATTTCAGGGTCCACCGTATCCTTAACCACAGGGGTTTGGGTAGAGGGGGACACCTCAACACTAGTATCCATCTGGCAATTCTGGGCATATTCAGTTTCTGAACCCTGAGGGATATGCTTCTCACCATCAGACTCCTGGATAAGAGGACTAGCAGGGGTGTCCGGAACAATCTTATCCGCACCATCGACACCACTGGGATGCTTAGCATTCTTCAACTCAGCCGTAGATTTAGAATGAGACGGATCAAAGGGCAGAGAGGCTTTCTTGGGTTTAGAAGGCTTAGACAGAGACCTCACAGACTTCCTCTTTCTAATCTGGGCTGGGATAGGGTCAAGAATATGATCTCTGGCATAATCTGCAATAAGGAGGATAAGACCGACATGGAAGATTGGGGCATTCTTCATTCTGTAGTCGAAAATACTCTGATTAAGAAACCAGAGGAGGAAGAAGGAGAAGGAGATATGAATCTCATGTATAAAATGATTAACTAGGGCAAAGTGGTAATTATAGACCCTAGAGAATCTACCCTCCAACGTAAAGTATTCCATTATAGCTTTAATAACAAAACCCCAGACTTTATCAATATTCTCAATTTCAACATAGTCTTTCTTACCTTTCACTAGAAGAGCCCGCTCCTCATCAGTTGCAGGAAATTTCTTGTACGCTTTGGTTCCCACTTTCACCTCTTTAGAGTAGTTCAACCCATCCAGGGGGAGACCAGTGATGGCAGACAAGATCTCCAGACTGAGTCTAAATGATTTGCCAGCAATATTAACCGTGCCCTTATCCCATCCCTCTACAAAAGCTTTTGAGACATCAGAGTCAAAACCATGAAGTCTCTTGAGAAAATGGTGAACCTGCCCTTTCTTCAAAATTCTACACACTTCCTTATCCTTCTTTCACTTGCATTCCGCAGGCTCCTCCCTTCTGAGATCACCACCCATGATGACAATTTTCACCTGCTTTTTTTTCTTAGGCTGGGAAGCGTTATTATGTTGATAAATCTCAAACTGGTTTATTCTTTCAATCTTAGCCTCATTCCTCTTCACGTGCTCGAGCTGGCCGTAGATGAATATAATAATAACTGTGAGCATTAAAGTTTGAGCTTTCATGATTAGGGTTAAAAGCCACATCTTGGATATGTACTTCACCTTGATTTGGCCGTCATTCCCAATCCTCCCAATCTGAGATGAATTATTTAGTACCATTAACAACCCTTTTAATGAAACCTTCTTTATGCCTGATTTTATCATAATTGATAATTGATTTGACCACTTCATTATTCATAGATGTGCCTTTCCATTTTTGAATTCCGTCACTTTTGGCTCCAATATTGGCAAGACAATCAGCAACCTGATTAGTCTCCCGATAACTATGAGAAATATGTATTGCTTCAAAGGATTTAACTATAGATAAAATTTTAAGGATAATATTCTCTATAGTCCAAGATGGTGGATTGATTTCTTTAATATTGTTAATTATATTCAAAGAGTCACCTTTGAGCCATACTTTTTTGAATCCCATTTCTTCCACCAGCATGATAGTATTCAAGGCTGTCAAGGCCTCTGCTCTGTGATTTGATTGAAAACCCAAGGGGATTGAAATAGCACCAAGAAAGTTACCAGAGCTATCTCTGATGATGCCCCCTCCCCCAGAAACACCCAGGTTACACTTAGAGGCACCATTAAAATTGGCTTTAATCCAGCCAATTGGAGGAGCAGTCCAGACAGATAGGTCTCTTTGGGAGCAATCTTGATTTTTGAGAAGAGGAAAGTTCCAATTTGACTAGTTGACCTCTGGGAGGAGAGAACTATACTTGCTATTGCTATTTTATATAGCAGAACTGAAATTTTCCTTTAAAGATCTAGAAATTATATTGAAGACAATTTCAGGTTTAGAGCTTTTCTCTCTGAAGATTCTATTACTTCTTTCCTTCCAGATACCCCAGCAAAGATGAGGCGAGATAAGATTCCAGAATTGTCTAATCATTTCATTTTCAAAAGGGCATCTCCATTGAGTAACAAAGTCCTGCCAAGAATTTGGGAAGAACCAGGCCAGATTCCAATTTTGAAATATCAAAGACCAAACTTTCCTGGTAAAACTACAATGGATCATAAGGTGATCACAGGATTCAGCTTGATCAAATTTTTTTATTAGTGCAACACACTATGTAAATTATAAATTGGATATAGGTATAAGTTAATTTTTACATTAATATACTAACTTGTTTGTTTTTCTATTGTTATCAAGTTTATCTCTCCTACTCAAGGATTGAGGTTGCAATGAAAATATTAAGGTAGAGTAATGATCCTATTGAAATAGAATTTGGATTTCTAAAGGAAGAATGAATTGTTTTAACTTGAAACTTACAATAAAATATATTATAGAGATTACAAGATTCATAAATTCACAAGATTTTAAATGCTATGAAAACCATTACATGATGAATAAGAGCTTTTCACATCTTATTTGACAAAGCTTACAATATGTACATTACAACACTTTAACAAGAAATAAATCTCAATACAAGGAGTAACCATTCAACATTAAATTTGCTCTCACACAACTACACCAAAATGAAGATTTCTCCCAAGATTTTTTCACAATCATCTTGACTTCAAAACCTGCAAATACATGAGGAGAACCATGGGAAGCTCACCTCCCAACCAAGATCTCAAGGAGACCACCCTCGATCTTGAAGAACCAAGGCTAAATAGGTAACACATCCAAATTTTCACAACCATCATATATGCACAACACAACAATTAACTCCCAACCAAGGCTTCACAAATGAGTTTTCCAAACCCATTGAAGTAAGGTGAAGGTGGGCTTTTCCAAAGAGGAGAATGCCATTGCCTATTCAAAATTTTCAACAAGAGTTTTTCCATACCTTTTCAAGGCTACATTGACATTCCTTCCATATACACATTTGGTCATTTCCTCTTCAAGGCAAAACCACATACATCTTCCATCCAATCTTCCCTTATCTCCCTCAAAATTAGGATCAAATACAATGACATGCAAGGCCTATACACCTTGCATTTTCTCCCTCTTCTCTCCATGAGAAGATACTCTCACTACAATGGAGAGCCCAACTAACCCCTTCACCCAAGGCCACTCTTCCCTTTCCAAGGGTGAGTAATGCCTTAAACACCCATGAACAACACTCCCAATCCAAAAGAATAAGAAATGGTACAAAAATCCAAATGCATCCCCAACCCAACACACAATAACAAGATCTACATACAATAACACTATACAAGATTTACATATATGAACTCCATACAAAATTTACATATATGAACACAATACAAGATTTACATGTTCATAAAAATAATAACATACAAAGCTAAAATGAAAGAGTATTTCTCTATGGCAAGAATCCACCAACCTTGGTCCAAGAAAAATGGCAAGAATCTGGTTGAGGAGAATCCCTTATCCTTTTCTTTTCCTTCCTCCAACCCTAATTGTCTCTAAAATTAGAGAGTGAGTGAACACCCACTAAGTCTCTCCAAACACTCTAAAAAGACCCCCCAGAAGTATACTCAAGACCTAGCAATTAATGAGACATGCCCTCTAGTCCTTTTGTCTTACCTCTTGTCTCCCCTCTTAATTGAGAGTTTAGTAAGGAGTGTAGGACAAGTTAGATGCATGAGGTCATCTCCATTTTCGCCACTTTTGAAAAGTAGGCATTTTGGAGGGCCATAATGGTGATCTAGGATTTCCCATAGGTTAAAAATATCCCCCAACCTAAGGTACCCCTAGGGTTAACTAATTTTGGCCAATAATACACTCTAGAGTCACTTTTGACCCCTCCAAAGTACCCCTAAAGTTCAAATCCAAGTTCCAACTTAATGTGATCCCTACAAGACATCTATATGAAAGTGGGATTAATATAACATCCTATAAGGTTTGGTGATTCTTTCCCAAGCCCTAATTTGACATGTCACCATCCACATGGACACTACAAGTGTCAAGTGACACCAAGAAAATACACATCACATTCACAATGACATGTCCAGTCTACAACATGAATTTAAACTATTAACACACATTCACATTATGTTTACAACAAAGATCATATTACAATGAGGTTTCAACCCCTTATTGGATTAAACCTTGGCTTACTCAATTCACTTGTGTTTAGCCCTGATTCTTTGAATAATTCCATGGTTCTCTTTCCTGCACACTAAACTCGAGCATCAGTAGTCCAAGGCAATAAAATCACATGCACACACACACACACACACACACACACACACACACATATATATACAGTTCATAATTTGCAACGTTAGTCAATATGCAAAATTCAATTCTTAAATATACTTTTCATTAAGTAATACTCAAACATGGTGTTTCCATCATCCTAACATTATGACATATTATTCATGTTATTTCCTAACATTAAAGCATTATTCATGAAATAATCAAATCTAATCATGATTAACTCTTTCTCATCAAATCACATATCTAAGCATGTACAACCAAAATCAACAATATGTTCTAGCTTCCAATCCACATCATAATATAATCCACATAATATAATCATCATCATAAATTTTAATCCTTGACTTACAAATGAACATGTGTAAATTGAATCATAAGAACATGAACTCATTAACTCACATGTCATGCTAATCATTCCAGATCTTATATAAATCATGATGTAGTTTTATCTAAATTACATAATCATTAATTTTATCAATTCTAAAAAACACCCAAATGGCATAAAATCAAATAACCAATTCCTCAAGGAATAGTTACAAAATGTCCTAAAACTCAGCAAGATATTTCATCAACTATCCTTTAACCTTAAAATAATTTCACATTTCGACATACTTCCAATCTCGATTATAGTTTCCCTGAACAACTCATATCAACATGTGTACCCAAATTGAAACATCTCACCATTTATCTAAATCAATCACCATAATGTATCATATGGTCAACATCATGAGTATGGAAAGTGTCATAAATTATAAATTATCATCATCTAATTTAACCAAATCTCTATCAAAAGGGTAAAACCTCCTAATTCATCAAAACATAAAGCCAATTACTAGGTCTATCAAAATGGTAATTAGAAAAGTTATGATGGGTTTGGGGTGAGGCCTCATAGGGATTTTGTCACTAAATATAATAAGATTGTTCACAAGGTTAAAATTACCAAGAGACCAACGAAAGAAAACCAAAAATGTTTCTTTTTAAGCTATATGCCCCCAAACATTCGTTTTCACCTTAAGAGAATTAGAATGACAGATTTGGAATCTTCTTAGACCCAAGTTATTGAACTGGAAGATGATTTGATTATGGTGGGAAAATGGAGAAAATAAGTTCAAAATCCCCATGCATAAACTTCAACTTCTTATGACCCTGTGGTTCAAAGATTATTAAATGATGTAATTTATCTAAAATGACAATTTCCTAAAAATAATCCACCTTACCCACAACCCTATCAAGATATTAGAAGAAGACAACTTGGTCAACCAATGAACACTAGGAGAACTCCACAACTTCTACCTCCTCAACCTTGATTGGTGATTGAGGCTCCCTTAGGGAAAGGTAATTTGTGTGCATTCCATTTGACTACAGACCACAATGGGGATGTATGTCCATAAATTATTAGGCATGCTAAGATTGAGTCAAAAAAAGACATGTTAGGTGAGACAACAAAAGATGAAAGGATTTCATAGGAACCTAGTGGCTCTATAGCTCTCTTCCTAGAGTATGAATCTGATGCAAAAAGAGGAGGTGAGATATTGGTGACTCTAGAAGATCCTTCATGTACAGTGATCACTAGGAGGTAGAGGAAATAAAAATCTCCCAGTGGTTCAACCGAAACAACCACCCCTACTAAGAAGAAAGAACCATTTTTTTGAACCCCCAATTTTGGTTTAGTAGGTTCATCGGGTTCACTTGGTTCAACCAATTCAAAGACCCCTGAGGTAAAACTCCTCCTACCATCTGAGTTAGTGTCTTCCTTTTACATTGTAGAGTTTTGTAAGAAAACCCACATCTATATATCCCTTGCTAAGTACTTGAAGTTAAATCCCTAAGAACTTGAAAGCTAGTTAAGTATGTGCATGGTGATCAACCCTGAGTTCAAGCATGTGCTGAACAGTCTACAAATATTGAATCCCCTATTGCCCAAATATCTCCCACCCCCTCTTAAGAGCCCTTGCCTTTTGATGAACAACCAATAAATATGTCAAATGAGTCCTCCTCCTCATTTAATGCTAAACTAGATCCTTTTTATGTATCCCAGTTCCTAAATGGCTACAAACTAATCATTTGCATTATTGATTATGGGGCCTCTAATAATATTTTTCCATCATTGGTGGCCAAGGATATGGGTTTTTCACTTACTAGAACTTTTGGGAAATGTTATTCCATGGAAGAAAAATAAGTTATGGTTTTTATCACACCCAGATAAAAGGCTCAAATTGACTATCTTAGTTGCCAATATCCCAACTAGTTATGGTATGTTGCTTAGCCAAATTTTCTATAAGGATTGAGGAGGAGAAATCAAAATGGGCTAGTCAGAGGCCATAATTCCAATATTAAATCATAAAGTGAAGCTTGAACCCGAGGATAAATGTAAATTCATGGTGTTCCCTTCCAATGATTCAAAAGCCCAAATTATATGAGGAGCCCAACTTTGGAAATTACTTTTTCTCTTATGAAGAAACTAATGTAGAAATTGTTGGGAAGGCATCCTCAGACAATGACCTGTGGACTCTGGAGTTTTATAAAAGCTTCTCTTAATTGGGTTTTGGCATAGGAGTGGTTTTGATCTCGCCCCAACGTGAAAATTTTCCCTTTTCCTTCAAATTAGAATTTAAATATACTAATAATACTATATAATATAAGGCTTTGTTGTTAGGATTACAAGAGGCTAGAAGGAACATAATACAACTTATGGAGGCCAAAGGAGACTCAAAGCTAATTGTCAAGTAGGTCAGGGGTGTTTTCACTATTAATAATGAAAGACTAAAATATTACAGGAATAGGGTCTTCGACAAAGTAGAATATTTTGATGCATTCTCTATCGAGGTCATCCCTAGAGATCAAAACTCTAAGACTAACTCTCTAGCTATGTCAGCCTCCCTCCTATTGCCTCACCCAAATTTTAAAAAATATGTTTGTATAATAGAATTATCATATTGGCCTCATGTACCTGAAAATGTAGAATCTTGGCAAATTTTTTGAAATGATCACCAAATTCTGAATTTTTTCAAGAGTGCAAAGAAGTTTGCAGGTGACTATTTTGAAGGATCAAACAATAGTTGTAGGGAATTTTTCCCTGATTGTGGGATAGACCTAGAAGATGGTGTGGTACAACTAAAGGGAAATAAAATTACAAAGGGAATGGTTACTCTAGAAAAATTATTTACCCGCAGGCATGAAACTATAAAAAATAGGCGGACCCAGACATTAGGTGAACTGGAAGAACATGAGAAGATTAAAATTGGCAATGAAAAGGGAAAATTGATCAAGTTATTAATAGAATACGAAGATGATTTTGCATGAGGATAAAATGATTTGATTATTTTATAAATGAGCATTTTCAACATAGGACCCCTTTGAAACTGAATGTACATCCATTCAGACAAAAGTTTAGAAACTACAATCCGAAGGTAGCAGAAGAAATATGCAGAGAATTTGAAAAAATGTTGAAGGCTAAGATAATTTACCCTATATACCATTCTACATGGATAGAAAACATTGTCCCAGTAAGGAAGAAGAATGATGAAATAATAAGCTGTGTATATTTTCATAGTATAAATCAGGCTAGCTTAAAGGACACATATGCCTTACCTGTGATGGATCACATATTGCAAACAATAGCTGGCTCTGAGATGATGTCGATGCTAGATAGATTCTTGAGATATAATTAGATCAGAGTTTCTAAGGAGGATCAACACAAAAAAAATTTATCACACCATGGGGAACATTTGCATACAGTCATATTCCTTTTGGTCTAATTAACACAGGAGCTACCTTCTAGAAGGCCATGAATTCATCCTTCAAGGATCTGATTGATAAAATTATTATAATATATTTGGATGAATTAATAGTGTTCTGAAATAGTATAGAAGATCAATTCAGGGATTTGCAAGCAATGCTACAAAGATGTTGCGAGCATGGAATCTTGCTAAACTCCAAGAAATCAATATTTGGTGTAACAAAGGGGAAATTACTTTGGAACCTAGTATCCAAATATGGCATAAAAATTGATACTGAACATGTCAAGGTAATCTAATAGCTGATTTTTCCCTCGAATAGAAGCATGATCAAATCCTTCTTCAGACAAGTAAATTTCCTTAAGCAATTTGTGCTAGATTTTTATGAAACAACTAAGTACTTAGTAGGATTAATGAGTGAGAAGCAGATTTTTTAATTGGGTGATGCTTCAAAGAAATATTTTATAGATATTAAGGAATCTATTACTCATGTTTTCATGCCTCAGAACATACCTTGTCTAGAATCCTATTGTAGAAAGATGAGTCAGGATCTAAATCCCCTATCGCATTCATGAGCATCCCATTGAAGAAACATGAGCTCAAATATTCATTGACTAAGAAGAAAGTGTTTGTGGTGGTGAAAGTTGTGAAACACTTTAGATACTATATTATTCACTTGCATTCTATATTTTTTGTGGAAAACTTGGCTGTGAAGAATATATTAACATAATAAGAAGTTGGCTTGAACAAAAGATCAACTTGAGTAGAAAAAATACAGGAGTATGATTTGTATATCCGCCCTACTAAGATGGTTCATGAGAAAGGTTTATGTAAACTGATTTCTAAGAGAAAAGAAGAGGAGGAAGGTGATCTCCCCGTGGTCTTATTTGTAAATCTATGAGATCCTTGTTTCATAGAAGTAGCATACTACTTAACCTATGGGGACTGTCTGAAATATTTGACCCTAAAACATTAGAGAAAATCAAGATTAAAAGTTGTGAAGTATGTAATCTAACAAGATTTGTACAAGAAGGGGTTGGATGAAACTTTCTTAATATGTGTGGACAAAGAGAAATAGGAGAAAATTTTGAAATTTTTCCATGATGAAGTGTGTAGAGGGAATTTCTCCTTGACAATAATGGATTTCAAAACATTGAGGAATGGAATGTCCCAGGATGCTTATCAATGGGTAGAAAATTTTGAGAAATGTTGGTTGTTTGCTAGAAGACCATATTTAGCAACCCTTCTTTTGAGGCATGTGGTCGTTGAAGAACCATTTAGAAAGTGGGACCTAAACTTCATCGAACCACTCGTGTCACTTTCCAGTGTCAACCACAGTTACATTTTGAGTACAACATACTATCTTACAAAATGGGTGGAGGCCATACCAGTAAAATGAACCACTTCAAAAGTAGTGTACAATTTCCTAAAGGAGAATATAATGGTGCACTTTGGAGTCCCAACAAAAATCATGGCTATTAATGCTAACTATTTTTGTTTTCATGAACTTCTGATGTTTTTCTATGACCATGGCATATCCATGTCCCATTCCTTAAACTATTACCCACAAGGAAAAAGACATGCAGAATCTACTAACAAAAACCTGGTGTCTATCATGAAGAAGCTAGTTAGTGAAAACTTCAAAGATTGGCACAAGAAACTATATGAGGCTCTATGGGATAATATGATTATTCCAAAGAAGGCATTTGGAATGACCCCATATGAATTGGTGTATGTGATAGGTTATCAACTATCATTACCTCTTGAACTTGCAACTTCAAAGTTATAGAGTGTGGTGGAAGACCAGTATTTCCAAAGTTCACTCGAGAAATGTATCATGTATTTGACTAAATTAGAGGAGGAAAGGGTTGAAATAGCTGGCAAATTCATAGCTCACCAAGCCAAGGTTAAGGAGATTTTTGATAGAAAAGTGAGACCCAGGAAATTCATGGAAGGTGATGAAGTTCTACTAAGGAAAAAAATGTGGGAACCCAAAGGCACTCACAGAAAATTTGATGCACTATGGAAAGGACCATATATCATTTTCCAGGTACTGGGATCCAACTCTTTTAAGCTGGCTAATGCAAATGGTTATGTGCTTCCCTTATCCTACAATGGGCAAGATTTCAAATTAGTTAAGATATTCTAGTTCTTGAAAAACAGGTGTCCCCTATTTGTATATAGTTATTTTCTTTGTGATTAGTTTTGTTGTTCAAATTTTTGTTATGATTGGTCCTTGTGCTTTTTTCCTTGTCCTATTTCATCTTGTAGCTAGAGGTTATGAGTTCTCTAGATTTTTTCCAAAGTGCAGTTGCTAATCAAAGCTGATTTTATCTATCTCCCCAACATTTTCAATTTCTGTGTGTCTAACTTGGCCAAAATGAAGCTTAGTACTTACGCCTTTGTGTTGTATACTTCCCCATGGTCATGAATGAAAGGTTTGAGCAAGATAAAGTGTTGAATTTGTTGACCCTTTGAACCCATTGAAACCCTTTGAACTAGTTTAATTGGTTCAATTCCCCAAGACTATGTTAAAAGTCCCTTGTCTTGGTTGTTAAGTTAACCTGTAATCAAATATTGAACTAATTGAACCTCTTGAACTAGTTCAATGAGTTCAAGTAGCTCAACGTGTTCAATTGGTTCAAAGTCGGTCATGTAAAATTTTTTATGTCAATTGATGTTTTGTTAATGTGCTACACTGACCTAACCGTTGTATCTAAAAGGAAATGAAGTTTAATTTTGAACCGCTTGAACTCATTGAACCCTTTGAATTGGTTCACACGGCTCAAGCAATTCAACATGATCTACCAATAATTTAGGTAGAAGGCACGTATTTTAAAAAGGTGTGAATGACTGACAATAGAATTTTTTGGAAGCTTTATAAAATTTTATGGCGCCCTCACATGTGGGATATAATAATGAAATGATAATCCCGTAGGTAGAAGTGACAAGGTAATTAATATCCTTCAAGGGCAAGATTTCATGCTATTAATTGACATGAGTGGGAGATTTGGGTATCATTCTACCAATATTTCTACGAAGAGAAGATGAAGTGAAAAGGATACCAAAATTAATAGGTTTGAGGTTGTAGAAGGTTTCAGTTACAAGGTGAGTCTAATTTTCCACCCTTTTCGTAACTTGTTGTGCTAGTATTCTTTTGAAATTTTACTGTTACTTCATATTTTTGAATTTCGTTATCATGAGGGCTGCCTTTCAAATTTTTGAAAATGATTCGAGCCTAGTTTTATCATCCCCTAAGTGAGGAGACACCTCTTGGGTCAAGTATTACCTTGATAATTTTGTAGAAAGAGCTAAAAACCCCAAAGAAGGCTATTTTGTGAGCACTATTGTTGAGAGAGGCAAAGTGGAGGTTGCATCTTTTCCTCTGGTCCTGGTATGTCTGGAACTAGTTAAGGAATGTATAAAAATACATGATCTAGTGAATAGGTGTATAAGGAAATTCAATGGAGAAGTCTTGCTGCAAATTAATAGGGAAAAAATTATAGCTTCCCTGAGAATACCAATCAAGGAGGTGTATTCTAAGTTTAATATATCAATGTCTTGGTCCACGTTCTCTGAGAAAAAGAAAGTTTATAGAAATATAATTTATCTGAATTGGTTGTTAAAATTCTGGAAAGGTGGGTCACAACTACCCAAGCCTCTTACAAGGGAACATATAAAACCTCACATCAAGGACCTCGTGGCATTATTACACAAAGTTAAGGGGTCTGACCTACTTTTCATTTTCAAGATTGGATATATTTCTTCATTCAAATAATTTTCCAGGGAACCCAATTTTTGGATTAGGGAGAGATAATAGCAGAAGAATTACATGATCAGTTAAACAATGGTTATTTTGGATGCCGAGGTTTCTACATGGCTTCATATTTTTTTCTATTGTTTGGCTTGTACAAGGGAATGGACCAGGATGCATCATGAACCATTTATCGAAGGGATTAAAATTTATGAGTGCTACCCTCACCTGCAAAAGAGAAGGTTTTGTGAAAATTACAAGAGGGTTAATGATGTTTTCTTAGGGAGATTGACTCGTGAGATAGGTGGTATCCCCAATAAATAGATGTTGGAAGAGAAAATGCAATTAGTGAGCATCTATGGAAAGTTTTATACTTAATTCTTGTGCTTCACCTACCTAAGAGTGGGAGGATATGATGAACATCCTATCAATTTTCCAAGGTATGCATTGGACTATTTTGTTTTGTTAGAATTATAACATTAGCTAGCCCATGTCAGTAAGATATACTCACCTAAGAATGAAACATAAATATCATTTCCAATTGAGCTATGTTCATGTGAGTGTAAATCAATTTTAAGATGCCCTCAACCTTGAGGTCAATTTATTCAAATTCAATTTTTAGTTTTACAAACCTAGGCTCAGTTTTGATAATAAGGGCTTTTCTAGAGATCACCTACTAATCAGGGTAGAATTTATACCCCTACCTCATCTCGAAGACTACTAGGAAGATAGTTCATATGAGAAATAAGTCGTGAAAAGGCCATGGAGTAGGTTCACACTGCAACAAATTGTTAGCTTTGGTCTTAAAATGGACATCACGGGTGTAGAGGAAGATGGTAATTCTTTGGAAGATCCTATACCAGTGAGTTCATCCCATCACCATACCTGAAATTGACTGGACTGTACCAGAGATAGATAATTTGGAATTTAAGACATTCCCCATCATCCTGAGAACAGAAAAGTGGTTGAATGAATTAAGGGCCAACAATAATCAACCTCACAGATTGAGATCAACTAGAACTTCAAAAGGACAAAAACCACATGTTACATTTTTTGACAAAACCACTAAAATTTTTGATGCAGGTAGATCCAAAACTAAAGCCAACAAAAGTAATCCAAGGAAGAAGCACACTAGTCCTCTAGTAGTTACCACTCCTACAAGGGTGACTCGATCTAGGACAAAGAACAAAGAAAAGGAATCCCAAACAGAAGAGGAGGTGATTGATTTGGAATCGGGAGAGGAAGTTGGAAAGAAGATAGTCGAGGAAGAATTGGAATTCCCTAAACTGGACATGGGGTGCCAAATAGATATTACTATTGATCTGGATGATACTGTAAATTTCACCAGTGTGCTGAGCATGGTTAATCCCACTCCTAACCAATCCACTTCAGTTACAAACACATGTGATGCAACCCCAAAATGGAAAGATATTGCGGTAAGAAGGAAAATAAAATCTACTCCCATTGCTTTACCCTTGGATGATATGGTTAGCAGGTGCTTGGGAATCACATCGAAGCCCAAAAATCTTAAAGCCACTTTCAGGAGTCTATGAATCAAAAAATGGGGACATGGGTCACAAAGGTGGCTAGGCCCTTGACATAGGAGGAAATTCAGGAACCAACTGTGGAAAATTTTAAGATGGAGAAAATAGACCTTGGAGTAGCTGACAGAGATGAAGATTATCACCATTTCAAGGACTCTATAGAGAGGATGTTAAGTCCTTCCTAGAAATATGAGGAAGATAAGAAAGAACTTAAACAAATATTAAGGGTGATGACAGAATATATTGATGCAATCCAAGGACCCAGCCCTTAGCCAGTGTCTCAGGAACCTAAATCGTTCAACCCCAGGTTGCAAGCTAGCCAAAAGTTCCTCAATCAAGTTCAAAGAGGGAGCATGATCATGATGGTGTTTTATGAGTGGTTAGAAGGTATCATACATTAAGGAAGTAACTATATTGTAGAATCCAATAAGGTTTAAGATGATTTCATTGTAGCTACCAACAAATTGGATTCATAGACACTGGTCTAAGAGAAATAAGAAAACAAATGAGATAATGTAGTGATGTAGATCAATGAGGTCCAGAGGTATGATGTGGCCAAGTTCCTAATTGAAAATCCCTCCAAAACTGTAGATGAAAACATAGTTTATACATGCAAGAAGAATATGGAGTGGCGTAATTCTATACTTAGGCAAGGGAAAACTGAATATTCCAAACTCACTAAAGAACTCAAAAAACTCACCTAGTCTCTCATGAATGAGCTTAGGTGCAATCATGTGTCCTATATGGATGAAAATGGTATGGTAGAATAAGATGAGAATTTCATACTCTGGAAGCTAAGGGATTAGATCAGGAAATCCAAAGAGACTAAATTGTTGGCAATTGAAGATATTTCAAAACTAGCATAGATTAAAGCCCTACTATCTATATGCTTAGGACACTTACCTGTCCACATGTCAAGATTTAAGGAGATCAAATAGGAAAAGGATGTGTGGAGGAAGAGGATGGACCATGTTAATGTTCATAATATCCATGCGGTCCAGGAGTTTGTCATTTTATACAAAGAATGGAAAGCAACATAATCCACGCCAACACAGCCAGCCCAATCTGTAGGATCGAGAGAAGCTTCTCAACCATAATCATTCACTGCATAGATTATCTAGTTAGATAGAATATTTTGGGGGTAATTTCTAATAGGTGGTTGGGTTAAGTTTAGACAATTTTTTCTGGTTTAATTTTTTTTTAAACTCGGGTAAATTTTTGAAACCTTGATGGTTTTATTGGATAGGATGTAAAGGACTATATACAACCAATCATGAGATTGGTGCAAGGATTATAGTTTTTTTTAGAACATGCAATTTACAGTATGCATGTGTTTTTTTATATTATCTCAAGAAAAAATTTACACCTGTGAATGCAAAGAAAATGTCATTTTTCAGTTAGGTCCTGAATCTATGTGTTTGGGATGATATGGAGTAATGGTTTCCGTGAAAATCTTATTCTGATTAATTGGAATTTTCATACTTAGAATTACACCTTATTTATGTTCTTTACATGCTTTCTTGTCTCTATCCAAAGTTGTTTAGAAGTTATTTGATTTAATTGTGAAGGATCATTGAGTCCAATCAAAGATTAATCCATATATATGCATACATGTTTTGTATCCATTACTTGTTGATGTGATGGATATCAGTTAATGCCTTTGTAATTTATGAAAGGAAACTAAGTGTGCAAAAAATAATTCCCAATGCTAAACTCCCAAGAAGAGGATCATGCAAATTCAGATTTAACCCTTAGCAATTACAGAATGATAATACAATAACATGCATACATAGAAAAATGAGAATGACACAATGATTTACCCTAGGGAAAAATTGTTGGTAAAAAAATCCAGCACTCCAAAACCTCCACAATGTATTAATCAAAACTAATACTGTTTACAATACACTTGCAATGCAAGTTCTTTCAGGAGATAATCGACACTTGAAGCCAAATTCGGCAGCATAAAAATGTTCCAACAATACACTAACTTCTCTCAAATTTGCAACCCTAAAAAATTCTTATATCATGCGCATCACTTTTTAGGGAAACTTCCAAAGGCAGTCGTATTAGGGTTTTACCATTCTCTAAGAAAATAGGAACCCGAACCCCACGATTGCATAAGAGTGTATAGTACTCAACTTATTAGTTGCCACATGTCTTTCACATCTTCACCCATCATCGAAACTTCCACAATTAGCTCTTACAAATATTAATGACCGTCATAGGAATTCATCATAACTGTTTTAGTCATGATTACCTTACACATTGTCCAAAGTGCTGACATTTGGAAAATATAAATTGTAAGGAAATATACAAGGTTGAGACACCTTATTCCTAACATTCTCCCACTTGTTGAACACCTTGTAAGAGTCAAAGGAAATAACAGGATTTAATTTCTATAGGTCGAGAGGCCCATAGACTCTGAATACCATGTGAACTTCTCTGTGCTCATAGGTTTTTTCAATGCATCCGCAACATTCTTTACTATATCTACCTTCTCCAAACTTACCTTTCCATCCTCTACCATATCTCTCACAAAGTGAAACCGCACATCAATGTGCTTGGTTCTGGCATGGAAAGTTGCATTCTTTGCAAGGAAAATAGCACTTTGACTATTGCAACAAATTGTAATCTGTCCTGCATCAACACCAACATTCGAACATAGTCTCTTAATCCAAATGGCTTCCTTACAAGCATGAGTAGTTTCCATGTACTATGCTTCTATCATGGACAAAGAAACCATAGGTTGTCACTTACTCATCTAACTGATGGCACCGCCAAACATAGTGAGCACATAGGCAGTGATGGATCTCCTACTGTCAATGTCACCTGCTCAATCTGAATCCACAAACCCATGAATACAAATTGAATGTGGAGCTCCAAAAGATTTTCCATGATAGAATATGGAATACTCTAATGTACCCTTAAAATATTTGAACACTCTCATAATTGCATCCCAATGTACCCGTCCAGGTTTAGCCATAAACCGACTCAGGACTCCCACTGCTTAGGCAATGTATGGTCTAGTACAGACCATAGCATACATAAGGCTTCCAACTACACTCACATAATGTACTTTTCTCATGTCCTCCATCTCACTAGGAGATTTTGGAAAATCATCCACAAATAACTTTGTTCCATATAAATAGGAACACACAATGGTCTACAAACTGCCATGCTAAACTTGTCCAACACGGACTTCACATACTTACTCTGACTCAACCAAAGTTTTATGTTAGACCTATCTCTGCTGATTTCCATACCCAGAATATACCTAGCTACCCCTAGATCTTTCATCTCAAAATATGCTAACAATTAAGACTTCAAATCAGAAATCATACCCATACCTTTCCCAATCAACAACATATAATGCAATAATAAGAAGGTGATCATTGTCAAGTTTAAAATAAACACAATGATCTGATTTCGATCTCAGAAAACCAATCGACAACACAAAGGCATCAAATTTAAGGTACCACATCCTAGGAGATTGTTTCAAACCATACAAAGACTTCTTTAATCTGCAAACCA
>MU224408.1:288026-312643 GCA_018584345.1 Thuja plicata | reverse complement strand
TTTGTTTTAGGTTGCATGTACATTCCATAACACCTTTGAAGTGATAAGTTTTCTTGTAAAACTATCTCTGAGGTTGAACATAAGATTGGAATGATCTTGACTCTATTGCCCATGGTAGAATAAGGAATTGGTCTAATCATTATTTGGATTATAGTTATTCAGCTCATTGTTTATAGTTTTGTGATATCGTATCTATCTATTCATTTCAAATTACATACACATTTACTAAACATTCTTTCAATTACTTAAAGTATTTCAGTTTATAGTTCATGATATATTGATTTCAATTATATTTATTTCAAGTTCCTTACCATAACTTTGAGAGATGGAAGTTTGAGTTCCATACACAGGTTATCTGCCATAAAAAGCCTGTTCATGTGAAGGTTCACCCGCCTTGGTCCTGCAAAGCCAGAAGCATAGGGGAAGAAGATCATAATCGATCATTCTCGTTAGTTGGCCAAAAATAATTGGATTTCCCATCATTGGATTGGCAAGTCCAAAGGAAATTCAATTCAGTGTTTTTGGGCACCAACAGCCTTCTCAGCCTTTTTTTGCATTTCCTCCATTATTTGAATGGAGTCTTTCAAAAATTTCAGCTCCTTTGGTGTTTCAATCAGTTTCCTTTTGAGGCTGCTTCTGGTTCTAGTTCCCAGCCCCAAGGGCCCAACATCATCATCCACCATGATAGTATATTTTCTAGAAAGATGTTCTCTAGATAAGCATACAGGGCTTTTAGATTAATCACAGAGACTTTGAGTCCCTCATAGCTATGCTTCAAGATTTCCCTAATCATATGCCCGTTATTACTAACTTTATCATTTAAATCTTTCATCTTTTCATCCACAATGGCAGAAATTCTGGTTTTTAGGTCCTCATTCGAGTTGTTATTATTTACCTTCATCAAAAAAATTCCCTATAGTCCTTTTCCAACTTATCCAATTTCACTTTTAGGGGCTCCATAGCTTCTTCCATATCCTTCAAATTGTGCCTCATCTCTTTCATTTCCTGACTGATCCTTTTCTCCAAATTAATGCCATATCCCTCCTTGATGTTGACCTCCTGCAGAGTGCAGTCCTCGACTTCCAAGCTGACAGAAATCTCCTTTTCCTTACCAGTCCTCTGTCTGTTCTAAACTCTTTTCCCAGCCCTAGAATTTTTAGGCTACATGTTTGAGTCTTCCTTCTTAGAATCCTCAACTTCCTTCTCCTCTTCCTTTTCTTCATCTTTTTCTACCTCCCGATCTTCATCATACTCTCCCACATCTTGGACCTCCTTGTTGCTCTCCTCTCTTTCATTCTCCTTAGAGGTGGAGCCCTTAATATCTTCCTTTATAGCCTCCTTCTCCTCCATAGGATCATTCTCCATATTTTCCTCCAGTGCCATTTCTTCTTCATTCCCCTGAAGACAAAGGTTTTGATCTTCAGTTTCCTCTCTGCAGTCAACTTTTCCCTTCTTTTTATTTTCCCTCTTGTTTTTTCAGCCCATTATCTCTTCCATTTTGATTTTCTTCTTCTTCCCTTTAATCATTTTGGGTATGGGTTCACGAATTTTGTCCCTGACATAGTCTGCAATGAGCATGACTAACCCAACATGCAGCACCAGGATAGTGGGCTTTTTCCTATTCTCCATTATACTTTTATTCAAAGAGCTAAGTAAAAGAAACTTTCTTGTTATACCTGAAGTGGTTAACTAGAACAAAATGCAGATTGTAAATCTTGGAGAAGTGCCCATCAAGAGTAAAATACTCTATCATGGCTTTCTGAATTTTATCCCAAATACTCTTAATATTGTTGACGGGGTTTTGTTGACTGGGTCTGCCAACAGTCATAAGTTGTCACCAGGTACCGGAGATACCGGCCAACTTCGCCTGCAAAGGTTGTCCGGGGGAGTTAGATTCCCCAGGCCTTCAAACACCTGGGTGTCAGGTCGCGATGGTGGGGGGGCTTGGTTGGGAGAAGTGACTGTTTTCGAGAGGGATAGCTGGTTTCTTCAACTCATTCCCTCCGAAGATTCAATAAGGTAAGGTTTCCCCTAGCATTCTACACTTAGCAAATAAAATGGAAACGATCCTACAGGGTTAGAAATACTTCATCTAACTATAGTCATGTTTAAACGTCCAGAACATTAATAATACTCTAACATACTACACTAAATACCAAAGAAATACACAACCATCAGTTAGAATTTCATCAGTAGCGAGGGAAAAGAGGTCGTTGATCTATTTAACACATCAGAGTAGAAGACATAAAGAACATAAAATGTGAAATACCATTAACTCAGAATCAGGAATTCCAACAACATCACTGCAAAGAACTTTCCCTTCTTCATTAATGTCTCTTCTAGCAAGCACTGGTGCATGGTACAATGAAGGCTCCAGGAGAGCGTTTAACTATTAAAAATAGAACAATGGAGCATTGAGCTCTGCAACTAAAAATGAGAAATCGCCTTTCTATTACTGTGGACAACAAAATCATCAATTTTGCCGACCCTTAGAAATGGGCTGGTCTGGCTATTTATACAATTCTCTTCTAACCCTAACCCTATTCTACATCAGGTTTTAATAAAATACAATATCTGGGGGCCGGTACTACCTGCACCACCCTACAAAAGACCTTGAGACAGAATAGGCCTGCTATGCCAGAAGAATAAGACAAGAATATACAGAGGAAGAATCAGCCTTGAGAAGAGAGCCAGGAAGGAGAAGGAAGAAAGTAGGTCCCCCAGGGATTGAGGCTACATGCCTCATAAATGGGAAATGTGGTGCCCTATCTCCAATGCACTAGGTGTACCTCTGAGCGGTGCCTCGAGATGACCATCCTGTCAGAAAACAAACTGTTGAGTCGATGCCCCCTTGACGTAGCCAACCACCTTCTGATAGCTTTTATTAACCGCTTCTGAAAGTGACCGGTCGGCCTCGGGGACCAAGACACGGATCACTTGAAAGAATACAAAATTTTGGATCCGAGACTTTGGGATCCGGGAACTTACATCCCCAAAAGAATAAAGAATACCCAATGTTTGAATTTTTCCTGGCCTCCAGAGAAAGCTCAAGGTTGTTTATTATCATTAAAAGCCTAGAGGAGATAGGAAATGCCATCTTCATCTACATCTTTCAGGCTGGCCCTTCGGTACTTAGCCACTTTAATTTGTTACCCCAGGTCCAGAACATTTTCTTTAAATTCATCGGCCATTTTTGCTACGTCATGGCCACTAAGTACCATGCAAGTTAATTTTGTCATTTGGACCCCATCTATCCCCTCTAGGGATTGATACCGAGACTTCATTATTTCATCAAAACTCCCCAAAACTGAATCCTCTGGTGTACATGTATCTATGCTGAGGGGGTCGGCCCCGGAAGTCTTTATTACGCAAGACTTATATAAATTGAAAGAATATTTTACAGCGTTGACCTTATCTTGTAGAGTCCCTACTAGTTGCTTGGTTACCTCCAATGTGAGGTCAAGTCTGGAGTGCTATGTCCTCACAAAATCAAATGATTCATCCCCCAGAATTCTGGATTTAAAAACCATTTCCTCTCCCAGGCCAAGGAGTTCCTTAAGCTCTACCTTCCATACTTGATAATTCTCGATATCACCCTCCCACAGGTCAATAAGAGTCTCCACCTGGTGTATAACATGTCAGGCCGTATATAAGTCCAGGAGGGTGGATACCAAGAAATGTCAGGTGTTTCCTATTTGTAGGGCGACCCACTCGTCCACTGTCTGGGCTTTCTTCTTCATAGTTCACAGGGAGTCTATATCACTTTGTGGTAGATCTTCAGAGGTGGAGGCCTCCGGAGGAGCGACATTGATAGGTCGAGCCAGCTTAGTGAGCAACCCCATAAGGTTTTCATTTTTTGCCTTTTCTGCTTTGAGCCTCTGGGCTTCTTCTCATAATGGGCTTCCACTGCTCTAGCTACCTCCTTTAGCAAGTCCACCTTGCCCTATTTTCTTCTTTTTCCAAGTGATACCTCTGCAATGTTATAATCTCTGGGCTCTATGGTTGCTTCATTGGCACCTAGGGGAGGTGTTGCCACAATGACAACTGTTTCTCCGCCAGGCCAAGTTTGAAGAGTATGAACTGTCCAGGCTTTCTTGGCCTTTAGCGGGGCCTGGACCTGAGCCATCATTTCGGCCAGGGAGAGAGGAGTGACGGGGGTGGACAGAGCTTTTCTTTTTCTGCTCCCTTGGTTCTTCCCCGGTGTCCTGCGGCTGTTGCTCCTCAGTGGCATGGACCTCATCCGTCCCTTTCCTTGTGTCTTCTTCTACAGCAATATTTTCCTCAGCAACCTCCATCTCCTCAGCCTTGTCCTCTGTATCCATCACTTTATCTAGACTTTGGTAGGATTCCTTAGGGATTTCCTCTTCATACTGCCCTTCTTATTGCTCTTCTTCTACTGTCGGGGCTTCTTCCTCTATTGGTACATCTTTTGGCAGTAGGAGAGGTGTTGGGCCAAGATTTAAAGTTTGGGCCACGGTAATCACCTGCCCAAAGGTTTCTCCTGGGAGTGGTCCTCGGAATGTGGCGGCTGAGGTTACGGTTATTCCTACGGTTCTCCTAGCAGATGCCATTTTTTCACCCTGCCTTTGTTGGTCCACCCCTAGACCCTACATCTCTTGAGCCTCGGAGGCAACCTCTGACTCTGGCTCTCTTTCTTCTACCTGCTTTTCCTGCTCCTGTGCAGGCTCTTGTTTAGGAGCATCTTGCTCTACAGCTTCTTGTTCTACCCCTGGTACTTCTATCCCTGCTTGTCTATTGTCCCCCTG
Source organism: Thuja plicata (assembly GCA_018584345.1). Lineage (NCBI taxonomy): Eukaryota > Viridiplantae > Streptophyta > Pinopsida > Cupressales > Cupressaceae > Thuja > Thuja plicata. The sequence goes on along the minus strand of MU224408.1, from coordinate 307,877 downwards.
CAAGTTTCTAAACTCATCTACTGCAAAGACATCATCAAATTCTTCTTGTGGAGGGGGATTGGCCAGGACTTCAGCAGGCTCTATTTCCTTCTCCAGCTCAGGAGAACTGGAAAAGAGGATTTCTACTTGTTGGGCCTGGAATGTTCCCAACCCCAGCTCTGTGTTAGGCTTTTTGTTAAGCCTCTTCTTTCTCTGGGTAACCAAAGGTGGCCCTGCATCCCTTATTTCTGCCGCTTCCATGGGATCCACCCACGTTGCCTTAACCATTAAAGCTACCAGCGACGGGGAGGAAGAGGGGCGAATTGGCCCAGCCATGAGTGGTGGAGTGGCCAGCCGTGTTATTAATTTCTCCCTCATCTGCTGGGAGGCTGCCACTGATTGTTTTATTTGCTTTTTTATGGGGACTTCTTGCATAGAAGAGGTCATATCTATCTCTTTTCCTTTATCTGTTCTATGCGAAGAAGTCCCAACCCCCGGAGTTAATTTTGGTGCCAGTTGGGCTGCTCGGTGGGTACTTCCGGGGCACACCTTCTTGAAATAGGTGTGACTTCGCTCAACCACCTCTTGAGTGAAGTCCTCAATTGTAGGCCCTTCCTGGGCATCCCAATTTACTGGTGAGAGAGTCCTTGTATCGATCCCCCCTGCCTTGTACTGGGGATCGATGGTGGGGGCGGCATCTGATATGTCCTCTGGGAACCTCCAGAACTTCAAATTTTGCATCATGTCAGCTGTCATTCTGATGTAGTGCCAGCTTCGCACCTCTATGTCATCTTGGAAATCTTCCCAGAAATCCTCCATATGAATGTGATGGACCTCCGAAGCCCGGGGGAGTGTCGTTGCAATCTTTCCATGCGGATCAAAAAAATTTTGCGCCAAATAAAATTCTTTCAAGTTGTAACTTTTCAATTCATTGTCCACCTCCTTTGTAGCGGCCAGGCTGCATGTGTAATTCTCATAGATGATTGGGAATGAAATGTTGGGTATCTTTTTCAAGGTAAAGAGGGCATGCACCTCTATTATTTGCCTACAGTATTCCAAGAGCACGATCTTGTCCCCACAGTATTTTGGCAACAAGTAGGGTTTCCCGAAGAAGCCAGTGACTCTAATGTAAGTGTGTTGTTGGAATTGGATGTAACAATGTCCATAACTATGGACCAAATTCATCACCTCTGAGGATAGGCGGTATCCAGCGTCCTGGGTGGGTGTGAGCAGATGATAATAAATGAACGCATCGTTTACCGGGCAAAAACTGAGGAAGCTGGCCTCCCATTGAACTTGTGGGAAATGGTCCCATGGTGCCTTTTGTCCTAGGCCAATCCTGAGAATGTCGTCTGTAAGTAGGCCATGGGCATGGGGCCTCTACTGTGCTAGGGCCCAGAAAACATAAGAAGACATATAGAATTTCTTCTTCTTGTTTAGTTGGAGGAACTGGGAGTCGACATGGTTAGAAATTATGGTCGCCCAGTCGAAGTATCCTCCCTTGGTGGAGATGTCAAGGAGGAAGTAATACATCCATTTAGCAAACTCTTGGGTGGAGGGCTGTCTGAAGACCTGAGCCAATGCTATCATTCCCATCTGAATGCTCTCTTTGAACTCGGAGCGGGGAATCTCTATCTTCATTCTCTTAGGGTCCCTCTTTGGAACCTTGAGCCAATGGGTATTCATGTATACCCGAGCGGCATCCTCCAGCTGTGTGAATTGGGCCAAGACATCTGTTCTTGTAACCACTGAGGCCTTGGTGAATTGTGGGATTCCCAGTCCTGCCTAGAATGTGACTGGGTCAAGGGATACCAGAGGAGTAGGGTATCCGGTTGGTTCTGCGGCTGCGAGCATAACAGCCCAAATAGAAGAGTTGTAATTGGTGGCAAGTGTTAAGATAAGCTCCAGAGATAGCACAAAGCACAGAAAACAAGCTGCCTTGAGGATTCTAGAGTCCTCGACGTTGATTGCTAGCTGATCTCCAGCCTGTCACTGGATGTACATTATTTTCACTAAGGCCTGCATTTCTGGCCATGTCCTGACGCTGGTGTCGGTAATAAGTTTGACTTTGGAATCAATCTTCGAGCTCATAATGACATTGTCTTGCATGAAATTCATGGTCAGGGGCATCTTCTCCAGGGCCTTCTCCATTTTGGACTTTATTGCCGCCCTGGTGGCTGCTGCGAAAGGTAGCTCTAGACTTTCGGGTGGAGAGGATGCAGATGCTTCAGACATGCTTAGAAAATGCACTCCGAAAACCTGCATGATAAAGCGATCGTCAGAACGTATTAATCAAATAAATATTCTGGGGTCCGAAGATCTTACCACCGTGATGCTTGCTTTTCCTAAAAAGTTAGTTTCATTTAAAAATAACCGAAAAGCACACGCATCACATAATCTTAAGATTTACTAAACATCTGGGTCTGGGGATTTTATCACACTTGGTAAAGACACGGGGTGGATGATGGTAGGAGACCCAGAGCCTGGAGAAGTAACCATTGGTGAGGACGTGTAAAAAGGCAAGTCATCAAGCCCACGTGGGTGTCACGTGCATGGGTATTAAATAGGAGTTATGGCGATGACAGCAGAGCCAACTGTCTGAACGCATGAAAAGTGAAGGTCGCTTGGCTGGAATAAATTGTGCACATGGGATATAAATGAGGGTCTGAATGGTTTTATGGAAGAGAGAGAAAATTTTCTATTTGAAATCAGCCAAGAGCCGAGTTTCAAACAGGTGGTTTTCTGCCCTGAAACAAGTTCATGGGCGGAAAACTAGCAACACAGGTGACTCGACCACCTTGCCAAGCCACCTTGAAGGATATGCACAAAATCCAAGGGATATATATATAGAAATGGAGGGATATACACCAAATATACATGAATATACACATATATACATTGCAAAATGACATCCGCAGGAAACCAGGCAAGGCACAGAGTATATACAACTATCTGCACACTCTACAAACTAACCACTTCTACGCAGAGGGCGGACAACCCTCTGGCAGAGCTGACCCACCAACGGGTGACAAACCAGAAAATAGGAAACAAACAAAATAGAAAGACAACAAACAAACAAACGACGAAGAAGAAACACCAGGCAAATGAAAAGAAAATCGACGGGAGCAGAGAAACCAACCTGAGAATGCCGAAAGGTGGAGGAAATGAAGAATTCACCATGGGAGCTCTGCAATAGCTACAGTTATCAGACGGTCACAACTGCCACCATGAAGCACTCACAATCGCTTGATAAGGATGGAAGTGTTAAGCACTGATTATTGCTAACTCTCTACAAATCGCTCTATAATCGCTCTAAGTGCTTGAAAGTTTTAATCACGGTAAATGTGAAAGTGACAGATAAGTTCTATTTATACCCATGGTAAAAAAGGTAATCCACCTCCCTTCGGCAATCTCTGGACAAGAAAACCTCTAGACCCTGAGCCCGGGGATTCCCAACGATGATAACCTTAAGAATCATCGTGGCGAAGAATCCCGGAGTCTAGAGTCTGGCTCCCAACGAAGAACGACCTCTGGGACCGGAGTCCCAGAGATGAAAAACCAAACAAAAAAACACAACAACGGGGAAGAAAACCCCAGAGAAAGAAAACAAAAGGGAAAAAAAGGGGGACCCAACATTTTGCACACAAAATGTAGGGACAGGGATGCAGGGCCTAACAAATGGCGACTATCAGGGACAAATGCCTTGGTGCATTTGAGAACTACAGAATCTCTGGTTAGCAAAACTGGAATAAGCCACTTCCTGAAGCATCTAACAAGAAAAGAGCAACATATTTGAGTGAATCGAACCACACGGGATCCAGTCCTTAGCCCTTCATCAGTGGTGTCGTGTGTGCTTTGGAACAAAATTAAGCCGATGACCTCTTGGAGGAGTAGAGAAGAGGCACTAATTACATCGAACCAGTCATCAATTTGCTTATTTCCCTCAGAGACCAGAGTTTCATCCCGCTTTCCTCTCTTGTTATTTTGTTTGTTTCTAGGTGGGAAGGTGGTACTTCTTTCACCATTAAGCTTAAGCTTAGCTAATTTCAATGGTGATACTTCTTTCACCTGTCCACCTATACTTAGATGTTCAAAGAGGGGATAAAACTCTGGACCCGGAAAGAATTCCTTAAAGTTTCAGACCTGGGTCAACCAATTAGTACAACTGATCTACCCTTGGTGTGTCTAGTTACTTGTTCCTTATATTACTTGTATTCACTGATTGCCAGACTCCCGAAAACAACACCCGATGGAGATTGCTCAAAATGTGTCACATCCTGTGAAACAACCCCAGAGACCAGGCCAACTCCACTATGCTAAAGACAGATTCCAAAGTTCACCATGCCGCATACATCATACTGGAAACTAGAGTTTATGCAAAATATTCTAATTCCTACAAGATAGAACAAGACACTGGGACCCCGAAAGAAAACCAAAAATGAAAATACAAAAACACCAAAAGAGGACTATCCCAAAGGACAGTCGACAAGACTATTTATAAGACGGGGTACCTCGCAACGAGGCACCCAGAAGAAATACTTACAAGCGGGAGGCTTTACATAAAATATAACTTTGGACAAACTTACCCTACTCAAATTAGTGCTTGAGAAACTGTCCATTAACGGTAATGAGACAGGTTCACCAGTTAGGGTGTTAAGGTGGTAAGCATTTGCCCCATAGATTTTTGAGATTAGATATGGTCTGAGTCAGAGCCGTTGGAACTTGGTATGCTTTCATTTCTTCTCCCAGGCCTTGTCCCACAACAGGACCAGATTCAAAATCTGAAAAAGCCTTGTATTGGGCCCTTCTGTCAAACCATCATTTTACCACTGCTTGATGACGCGCAAAATGTTCAAGGGCTACGTCTCATTGTTCTTTCATTTGCACCATATTTAAGAGCTGAACCTCCACGATATTGTCCCTATTGCTAAATTCTTGCATAAACTGTAAAACTAGGATCTGTAAGTTAACTAGGAATAGAGGAAACTGACCATAAACCAGATGGAACAAGGATGTTCCCAGGGCAGCCTTGACACAAATGTGATCTGCTCAGAGGGCGAATTTCAACTTTTGATGCCAATCCCAGGGATTCTATTCTAGCAGGTGTTTGATCACTTCAAGTAGATTTTTATTCGTTGATTCAACAATGCCATTCCCTTGGGGATAGTAGTTGCTGAAAAACTTCAAAGTGATCATCCGATTATAGGTCCATTCGAGTAACTACGCCAAAGAAAACGCTGGACCATTGTCACATACCAAAGCAAAGGGCATTCCAAACCTTATGATGATGTTTTCTTTCAGGAATTTGATAACTATGTTTGTCGTGTTGTTCTTGCACGGTATATCCTTAGACCGCTGAGTACAATAATCAGTAGCAGTGAGTATGTATCAGTGATTAGCAGACGAGTTGGGGTTGATTTTCCTGATGAAGTCAAATGCCCACTAGGTGAAGGGTCTAGCCTCGTAGACTGGTTGTAAAGGCATAGCTGGGTTACGCTCATGATGCGCTGCAGTTTGGTAGGTATGGCATTTTCTAATATGAGTGTAAATATCCTTGAATATACAGGGCCAATAGTATCTGGCCTAAAGGATCTGATGGGCCGTGGCATCGGCGGAGCCATGCTCAGTTCCAAACTATCCATGAAATTCATTAATCACCTTCACAACCTGGTCTCTATCGATGCACTGGAGGTACACTCCCTCGTAGTTTCTGTGGTAAAGCGCAGAGTTTTTGATCATGAAGTGGGCGCTTTTCATTTGCAAGGCGCGACATTTATGGGGAGGTAATCCCTCTAAGAATATAATATTTAGTAGCAAATATACCAAATTGGTATACCACAGGTCTTGGGTAATAGACTCTACTGTGTAAGTTTGACATTCTATGTGGGGAGTCTCTTCTGCCATCGCTTGACTTAGTCCCTGGCCCCGGACTATCTTCATGGGCTACATTTCTAAGTCATACTCCTGGAGGATGGCCATCCATTTCCCCAATCTCTCACCCAATTCGCTCTGCATCAGTAGAGATTTGACGGCTTGGTCTGGAATGATAGCATGTACCTTGCTCTGTAGGATATAATGCCAGAATTTCTTCACGGCGCGAACTAGAGCAAAGGCCTTCTTTTCTAGTGATGAATATCGGACTTTGGCATTCTTGAAGGGGGAGCTCATGAAAGCTATTAACAGACGAGCTGGGGTTGATTTCCCTGATGAAGTCAAATGCCCACTAGCTGAAGGGTCTAGCCTCGTAGACTGGTTGTAAAGGCATAGCTGGGTTACGCTTATGATGCGCTGCAGTTTGGCAGGTATGGCATTTTCTAACATGAGTGTAAATATCCTTGAATATATAGGGCCAATAGTATCAGGCCTGAAGGATATGATCAGCCGTGGTGTCGACAGAGCCATGCCCAGTTCCAAACTATCCATGAAATTCATTAATCACCTTCACAGCCTGGTCTCTGTCGATGCACTGGAGGTACACTCCCTCGTAGTTTCTGTGGTAAAGCGTAGAGTTTTTGATCATGAAGTGGGCGCCTTTCATTCGCAAGGTGCGGCATTTGTGGGGAGGTAATCCCTCTAGGAATTTATTATTTAGTATCAAATATACCAAATTGGTATACCATGGGTCTTGGGTAATAGACTCTACTGTGTAAGTTTGACATTCTATGCAGGAAGTCTCTTCTGCCATCGCTTGACTTAGTCCCTGGCGCCGGACTATCTTCATGGGATACATTTCTAAGTCATACTCCTGGAGGATGGCCATCCATTTCCCCAATCTCTAGCCCAATTCACTTTGCATTAGTAGAGATTTGACAGCTTGGTCTGGAATGATAGCATGTACCTTGCTCTGTAGGATATAATGCCAGAATTTCTTCACAGTGCGAACTAGAGCAAAGGCCTTCTTTTCTAGTGATGAATATCAAACTTTGGCATTCTTGAAGGGGGAGCTCATGAAAGCTATTGGGCATTCTTCCCCTTCAACCTTTTGAGTCAACACTACCATGACAGAATGCGGCAAAGCAAAGGAGTAAATGTAAAATGGAAGGGAATAGTCCAGACTAGCTAGGACAGGTGCTTCTGTTATTGTCTGTTTAATCTGGGCGAACACCTGTTTTTCTTCAGGACTCCACTCAATCTTGGTATCCTTCTTCATCATCTCATTGAGCAGTTTGACGATTTCTGTGAATCTCATGATGAACCACCAGACAAAGTTAATCTTTTTGAAGAAGGATCGCATCTCTTTCTTACTGCCAGGCATTTGTAAGTTTAGCAATGCTTCAACTTTGTCAGGGTCTATGGATATGCCCTTCTCAGAGACAATATGCCCGAGAAACTTCCCCTCGGTCACCCTGAATATGCACTTCTTGGGGTTGAGGGATATTCCATACAGGCGACATCTCTCACAGATCTAAGCGAGATGGGTGGGATGCTCATGCCTATCCTAGGAAAAGATGGTCAAATCATCTATGTAGATGATTATACATCGATTCACGAGGCCCTCGAATGCAATGTCCATGGCCTTTTGAAATGTAGCCCCTGCATTAATCAGACCAAAGTGCATTCTCCTATATGCAAACGTTCCCCACTTGGCGGTAAACGTTATTTTCTCTCTATCTTCGTACTTAACCATGACCTGGTTATATCCAGAGTACCTATCCAAGAATGACATCGTTTGGGATCCATTCACTATCTGCAACACCTCATCCAACAAAGGGAGAGGGTGATAGTCTTTTTTGGAGGCCTTATTCAAGTTTCAAAAATCCACGTAAAGGTGGATGTCACCGTTCTTCTTTCTCACAGGGACCAGGTTGGCAACCCACGTAGTGTGCCAGATTGGAAAGATTATCCGGGCTGACAGCAGTTTTTCTACCTCTTAACGAATCAAAGGCTCTATCAGGGGGTTGACCAGTCTTTGCTTTTGCCGAAAGGGATTAGCATCAGGTTTCAAGGGAATAGTATGGGTCATGATGGATGTGTCATATGTTTTCAAGTCTTCATAACCCCAGGCAATTACGTCGATGTATTCTCAAAGAACTACAAGAATCTTCTCCTTTTCCTCAAGGGAACAGGAGGTACCAATGTGAATCATCTTTTCCTCACCAGGCTGGCCAATGTTAACCTTTTCAAACTTTCCTCCCTCAAAGGAGAATGACACCTTCTCCCAGGCCTGAGGGTATGAGTCGAAGATCCATTCTAGCGCAACCATCCCCTTTGGGATGGTGTTAGTAGGTATGTCCATGATCCCATCGTCTTCGTCACCCTGCCTAGTATCGTCATGGTCTCATTCTTCCACTATCTGATTTTCAAAGATGCCAACATTCGCCATGAAGGCCAGGATATGTTGATCGTCCTCAAAAACCTGAAAGTGGGTCACATTGTCTGGAATGGATGGGGTGGGGACCATCTCAACTGAAAACCTCTGGAGTCGCGAGCCGGCCATTGGCTCAAGGGTGCTGGCAGAAATGGTGAGGGCATCTGGGACATAGTTTCGTCGCTAGGGAATGAGGTTAATGCCAAAGGCATCAAAATCCTTAATAAGGCTCCAAGCCCGGTTGCGGTATGTGGCCAGCCTTTTATCATGACATGTGTATTGACTCTGGACTTATTTAACAATCAACTCTGAATCACCCAGAACCCGGAGGCAGGTGACACCTTTTCTCAACGCAAATAAGAGTCCAAGGACCAAAGCCTCATACTCTGTGACATTGTTTGTACAGTTAAACTACAGTCTATAGGACACAAGGAAGGACTTCCCTTGCGGGTTGATTAGTTCTACCTCGGCCCTGCAGCCTTGTTTGGATCAGGACCCATCAAACTTGAGGGTCCATAAGTCATTGTTCATAATCTGGGGCTGGGGAGGGGGAGTAGTCTTTGGATTATTGTTAGGAGACTTAGGGGTTCCCTCCCGGACTACTGGTGTGGAGGTAGAATTTACCTCCAAAGGTATTTGGATTTGGGATTCCTGGGGAGATGGCACCAGAGGAGCACATCCTGTAGGAGTATTGGGCCCCAAAGAATCAGGTATATGTTCTTTATTCCGGAAGGTATCGAGGTGCCAGTTAGCGACCGAGAGACAGGGTCCACACTTGAGCTTTGAATGTTTCTGATAGTGTACTCGGCACCAAGTGTCAGATAGGAGTGTAGCAAGGGTCACTGTGGCACCTTGAGAGTCAATCTTAACTCTCATCTTTTCTTCTAGTTCCTGGGATCTCTGCAGTACTATGGGATCCTCTCCAGGGATGAAATCAAATGTTAAGATTTCAAAGGGTTGGTACACCCCTAGGGAAGTCTCAGAGAAAAAGACCTCATTGAACCTTCCAACCTTGGTAAGGGCCTATTTCATCCGAGGTTCACTTTTGACCTAGATCTTATTTGATTCTCCTTTCCATGAAGCCATAAATGGGTGAAGTCGGTCGAAAAGTATCCATTCAAGGATTTAGACCAATTCTGACTTAAAAACATCCCATAAGTTTCTGGGATGTCCACCACTTGGATGTCAATTATGCTGGCTATCCTAGGGTCCTGGATAAGCTGTATTTGGATGTTCTTCAATTTCCCCACCATTTTTACAGTAGTCTTATCCAACTGGATCACTGCACCATTGGATGGGGTGGGATGAAATCTGAGCTTCTAACAAATGGACAAGGGCATGATGTTGCCTGAAGCTCCGGAGTCTACTAAGCAGTTGTGTATATTTTTGCCTTGGATATTCAGGCCTAGTAGGAAGGGGGGATCCTCATTGTTCCCCCGGAAGACGGCCGCATTAGCATCTTTGAACGAGACAGTCTTGGGTGGGCAGCTGACGGCTTCCGGGTTTCCCAGGAGCTTCAAAAGGGACTTCTTTTGCTCAGGACAGTTTATCAAAACCTCCATCAAGGTTATGGAGGTGGTGGTCTGTTCTAACACCTTTGTAATGTTGAATCTTCCTCCCAGGAACTGGTGATTTCCTTCGGCTAGATCTTTTTCTTGGTTAGAGCTAGGATCTTTTGGAGGAGCGGGTCGGTCAGTCGTGTTACTCTAGGGAGGAGGGCTGTCCTTGATATGAGGCGTGGGCATGTAAGCTAGTCCTTTACCAACCTGACTTTGAGTATTATATGGAGTCCACAAGTTAGTAAAGGTGTTGGCCTCAAAGGGCAGGATAGATTCATCAAAGAATCCCTGCAATTTGGATTCTTCTTCATCTTCCCTGGAAGTTTTGAAGAAGATGGTGTCATAGGTGAAGGCACTGTGGGTTGGCTCTTGGACAGGAGGCTCTAAAGGGGTGGTATCATGCGACTATTGCCTATCTAGCTGGGAGATCATGATGACCTTTTCCAACGTGGCACAATTCACCTCGTTGTGTGAACCCGTGTCGTGCAATCTACACCAATTAGTCATGGGCTGGAAGTCTACAACTGGTGTGAAATATGATGGTCCAGTACCATTTTGGTTGGCATTTTGGTTTGGAGGCGGGCCTCCGGTGTTCGCGTTATTATTCTATTGTTGTTGATTGGGCCTAGGCCCGTTGTTGAAGTTTCTTCCTCCAGCGTTGTTGTTTCGTTGGCCAGAAAAAATATTTCCCCTCTGGGAATTTGAATTCTGGGGTGCATAGGACCTCGCCTTCAGTTGGCCCATGTCCACTGTCAAGGTAGACAACATTCGCTGGAGGGATTCAACCTCGGTGGCCAACTGAGTTTTGGCATCACAGTGTGATGGTTGTTGTTGTTGGTTTCTCGGGAAGGCAGCAGTATTAGCCAGAGTCAAGGGCGACAATCCTCCAGTCGCGAACGAATGAAAAAGGGCACTCCAGACGGTTGTGTCTGAGACTGTTGTGCCTGCTGCGACTGATTCCAAGGGAAACTTTCTAGACCTGGCACTATCTGGGTTTGCGCTGGGTAAATGTACCAGGCCTACTGGTCTATCAGAGGTGGCAGAGCATTTATCACCATCGAAGGGGCACCCATCGCCAGATTGGGGTTGTACCCCCTGGCATATGTAGTTCCGCCAGGGACCATGTTGAAGGGTGTACTCTTCCCAATCCCACCCAGGGATTTTTTGAGACCATGGGATAGTTCCAAAGCTAGGTTGTAAACTTTTTCCAAGGTGTTCCAGTCGCCCACGGTGGTTGTTCTCCAAAGGAGAGTGGCAACGAAAGGGTCCATCACATTAAGGTAGGTCTGTATGGTTAATTCTGGGGATGGAATAAAAGGGCCCGTGCACCATTTCAGGGTGTGCTGGAACCTATGGTTGAATGCTGCAAGAGGCTCATTGGGTTCCTTTCTGATGGATAAAAATGGCTATGGGACCAGGCTGGGTCCACATGCACGTGAAAGGCAGCTAGGAAGGCGTCCTCTATGTCTTGCCAACTGTTTATGGAGTTGGCAGGAAGGTTAAGGTACTAGTTCAACTCGCCTTGCCATAAAGGCAAGGGAAACATCTGAGTCACAATATCTTCATGTTGGATCTAGTGTCGGTTCATGGCATCCTTGTATGCTTGTAAATGCTCTTCTACGGTTTGAGAGCCTAAGTGCTCATATCGTGGGCAGATCTTCTCCAGGTGAGAGGGTAAGTCATTGATTGCACCTGAAAAAGTTTCCATTGGGGACCTGGTGTTTCTGAAATACGCAGCCATTGGGGGAACTAGATGTTGGGTAGTTTGGGCACTGGTTCCTGGGATTGCTAGAAAGTTTGGGTATTTTGAGGTATGCTAGACCCCTAGACAATAGCGGCTGGTATGACTTTTGAGGTCTGTTTCTTTCGAGCAGGAGGCTCAAGTTCAACAAACCTTCTGGGGTTCAGGGAAGACCTAAGGATTCTTTTTGATTTTGTTGGGGAGAAAGACCCAATCCCGCTGAAGGCTTGACGCTTAAAACTATAACTTGTGGAACCCTTGAGAGGTGTAAAATTAGAATCTCAGGAGGGGGATGAGTTCATGCCCTCCTTCTAGCGCCAGTTTCTATTAATGGAGTTTTACTGACTGGGTCCGCCAACAGTCATAAGTTGTCACCAGGTACCGGAGATACTGGCCAACTCTGCCTGCAAAGGTTGTCTGGGGGAGTTAGATTCCCCGGGCCTTCAAGTACCTGGGTGTTAGGTCACGACGGTGCATGGGATCGGTTGGGACAAGTAACTATTTTTGAGGGGGATAGCTGGTTTCTTCAACTCATTCCCTCTGGAGATTTAATAAGGTTAGGTTTCCCCTAGCATTCCACACTTAGTAAATAAAATGAGAAAAATCCTGCAGGGTTAGAAACACTTCATCTAACTATAGTCATGTTTAAACGTCTAGAACATCAATAATACTCTGACATACTACATTAAATACCGAAGAAATACACAACCATCAGTTAGAATTTCATTAGTAGCGAGGGAAAAGAGGTTGTTGATCTATTTAACACATCAGAGTAGAAGACATAAAGAACATAAAATGTGAAATATCATTAACTCAGAAGTAGGAATGCCAACAACATCATTGCAAAGAACTTTCCCTTCTTTATTAATGTCTCTTCCAGCAAGCACTGGTGCATGGTACAATGAAGGCTCCAGGAGAGCATTTAACTATTGAAAATAGAACAATAAAACATTGAGCTCTGCAACTAAAAATGAGAAATCGCCTTTCTATTACTGTGGACAACAAAATCATCAATTTTGTTGACCCTTGGAAATGGGCGGGTCTGGCTATTTATATAATTCTCTTCTAACCCTAACCCTATTCTACATTAGGTTTTAATAAAATACAATATCTGGGGGCCGGTACTACCTGTGCCACCCTACAAAAGACCTTGAGACAGAATAGGCCTACTATGCCAGAAGAATAAGACAAGAATATACATAGGAAGAATCAGCCTCAAGAAGAGAGCCAAGAAGGAGAAGGAAGAAAGTAGGTCCCCCGGGGATCGAGGCTACATGCTTCATAAATGGGAAATGCGGTGCCCTGTCTCCAATGCACTAGGTGTACCTCTGAGCGGCGCCTCGAGAAGACCATCCTATCAGAAAACCAACTGTTGAGTCGATGTCCCCTTGATTTAGCCAACCAACTTCTGACAGCTTTTATTAACCACTTCTAAAAGTGACCTGTCGGCATTGGGGACTGGGACACGGATCACTTGAAAGAATACTAAATTTTGGATTTGAGACTTCGAGATCAAGGAACTTACGTCCCCAAAAGAATAAAGAATACCCAATGTTTGAATTTTCCCTGGCCTCCAGAGAAAGCTCAAGGTTTTTTATTATCATTGAAAGCCTGGAGGAGACAGGAAATGCCATCTTCATCTACATCTTTCAGGCTGGCCCTTCGGTACTTAGCCACTTCAATTTGTTCCCCCAGGTTTGAAATATTTTCTCTAAATTCATCAGCCATTTTTGCTGCGTCATGGCCACTAAGTACCATGCAAGTTAATTTTGTCATTTGGGCCCCATCTATCCCCTCTGGGGATTGATACCAGGACTTCATTATTTCATCAAAACTCCTCAAAACTGAATCGTCTGGTGTACATGTATCTGTGCTGAGGGGGTCAGCCCTGGAAGTCTTTATTACGAAAGACTTATATAAATTGAAAGAATATTTTATAGCGTTGACCTTATCTTGCAGAGTCCCTACTAGTTTCTTGGTTACCTCCAATGTGAGATCAAGTCTGGAGTGCTGGGTCCTCACAAAATCAAATGATTCATCCCCCAGAATTTCAGATTTAGAAATCATTTCCTCTCCTAGGCCATGGAGTTCCTCAAGCTCTAACTTCCATGCTTGATAATTCTCAATATCACCCTCCCACAGGTCAATAAGAGTCTCTGCCTGGTGTATAACATGTCAGGCCGTATATAATTTTGGGAGGGTGGATACCAGGAAACGCTGGGTGTTTCCTATCTGCAGGGTGACCCACTCATCCACTTTCTGGGCTTTCTTCTTCATAGTTCGCAGGGAGTCTATATCACTCTGCGGTAGATCTTTAGAGGTGGAGGCCTCTAGAGGAGTGGCATTGATAGGTTGAGCCAGCTCAGTGAGAAACCCCATAAGGTTTGCATTTTTTGTCTTTTCTGCTTTAAGCCTCTGGGCTTCTTTCTCATAATGGGCTTCCACTGCTCTAGTTGCCTCCTTTAGCAAGTCCACCTCGCCCTATTTTCCTCTTTTTCTAAGTGATACCTCTACAACATTATAATCTACGGGCTCTACAGTTGCTTCATTAGCACCTAGGGGAGGTTTTGCCACAATGGCAACTGTTTCTCTGCCTGGCCCAGTTTGAAGAGTATGAACTGTCCAGGCTTTCTTGGCCTTTGGCGGGGCCTGGACCTAAGCCATCATTTTGGCCAGGGAGAGAGGAGTGACGAGGGTGGATGAAGCTTTTCTTTTTCTTCTCTCTATTAGCCACTGAGGCGGCAAGGGTGGGTTTTCTGCCAGAATCTATTCCCTTAGTTCTTCCCCGGTGTCCTACGACTGTTGCTCCTCAGTGGCGTGGACCTCATCCGTCCCTTTCCTTGTGTCTTCTTCTACAACAATATTTTCCTCAGCAACCTCTATCTCCTCAGCCTTGTCCTTTGTATCCATCACTTTGTCTGGACTTTGGTAGGCTTCCTTAGGGATTTCCTCTTCATACTGCCCTTCTTGTTGGTCTTCTTCTACTGCCGGGGCTTCTTCCTCTATTGGTACATCTTTTGGTAGTAGGGGAGGTATTGGGCTGAGATTTAAAGTTTGGGCCGCGATAATCACCTGCCCAAAGGGTTCTCCCAGGAGTGGCCCTTGGAATGTGGTAGCTGGGGTTACGGTTATTCATGAAGGTCTAGTTCCCCTAGCAGATATCATTTGTTCACCCTGCCTTTATTGGTCCACCCCGGACCCTGCATCTCTTGAGCCTCGGAGGCAACCTCTAACTCTGGCTCTCTTTCTGCTACCTGCTTTTCCTTCTCCTACGTAGGCTCTTGTTTAGGAGCTTCTTGCTCTGCAGCTTCTTGTTCTGCCCCTGGGACTTCTACCCCTACTTGTCTGTTGTCCCCTTGCAAGTTTCCGAACTCGTCGGCTGCAAAGACATCATCAAATTCTTCTTGCGGAGGGGGACTGGCTGGGACTTCAGCAGGCTCTATTTCCTTCTCCGGCTTCGGGGAATTGGAAGAGAGGATTTCTACTTATTGGGCCTGGGATGTTCCCAACCCCGACTTAGCCTTAGGCTTTTTGTTAAGCCTCTTCTTTCTTCGGGTAACCAAAGGTGGCCCCGCATCCCTTATTGTTGCCGCTTTCATGGGATCTACCCCCGTTGCCTTAACCATTAAAGCTGCCAGCGACGGGGAGGAAGAGGGGCGAATTGGCCCGGCCATGAGTGGTGGAGTGGCCAGCCGTGTTATTAACTTCTCCCTCATCTGCTGGGAGGCTGCCATTGATTATTTTATTTGCTCTTTTATGGGGACTTCTTGCACAGAAGGGGTCGTATCTATCTCTTTTCCTTTATCCATTCTCTGTGAAGAAGTCCCGGCCCCCGGAGTTAATTTTGGTGTCGGCTGGGCTGCTCGGCGGGTACTTCCGGGGCACACCTTCTTGAAATAGGCATGACTTTGCTCAACCACCTCTTGAGTGAAGTCCTCAATTGTAGGCCCTTCTTGGGCATCCCAATTTATTGGTGGGAGAGTCCTTGTATCGATCCCCCTTGCCTTGTACTGGGGATCGATGGTGGGGGCGGGGTCTGAGAAGTCCTCTTGGAACCTTCAGAGCTTCAACTTTTGCATCATATCGGTCATCATTCTGATGTAGTGCCAGCTCTGCACCTCCACGTTGTCTTGGCAATCTGCCCAGAAATCCTCCATATGAATGTGATGGGGCTCCGAACCCCGAGGCAGTGCCATTGCAATCTTTCTGTGTGGATCAAAAAATTTTCGCGCCAAATAAAATTCTTCCAAGTTGTAACTTTTCAATTCATTGTCTACCTCCTTTGCGGTGGCCAGGCTGCATGTGTAATTCCCACAGATGATTGGGAACGGAATGTTGGGTATCTTTTTCAAGGCAAAGAGGGCATGCACCTCCATTATTTGCCTACAATATTCCAAGAGCACGATCTTGTCCCCACAGTGTTTGGGCAACAAGTAGGGTTTCCTAGAGAAGTCGGTGACTCTAATGTAAGTATGTTGTTAGAACTAGATGTAATAATATCCATAACTATGGACCAAATTCATCGCCTCTGACGATAGGCGGTATCCTACATCTCGAGTGGGTGTGAGCAGATGATAATAAATGAACGCATCATTTACCTGGAAAAAACTGGGGAAGCTGGCCTCCCATTGAACTTATGGGAAGTGGTCCCACAGTGCCTTTTGTCCTGGTCCAATCCCGAGCACGCCGTCTGTAAGTAGGCCATAGGCGTGGGGCCTCTGCTACGCTAGGGCCCAGAAAACATAAGAAGACATGTAGAATTTCTTCTTCTTGTTTAGTTGGAGGAATTGGGAGTTGACATGGTTGGAAATTATGGTCTCCTAGTCGAAGTATCCTCCCTTGGTGGAGATGCCGAAGAGGAAGTAATACATCCATTTAGCAAACTCTTGGGCAGAGGACTGCCCAAAGACTCGGGCCAATGCTATCATTCCCATCTGAATGCTCTCTTTGAACTCAGAGCGGGGAATCTCTATCTTCATTCTCTTAGGGTCCCTCTTTGGAACCTTGAGCCAATGGGTATTCATGTATACCCGTGCGGCATCCTCCAGCTGTGTGAATTGGGCCAAGGCATCCGTCCTTGTAACCACTAAGGCCTTAGTAAATTGTGGGATTCTCAGTCCTACCTGGAATGTGACTGAGTCAAGGGATACTAGAGGAGTAGGGTATCCGGTTGGTTCTACAGCTGCGAGCATAACAGCCCAAACAAAAGAGTTGTAATTGGTGGCCAGTGTTAAGATAAGCTCTGGAGATTGCACAGAGCATAGGAAACAAGCTTCCTTGAGGATTTCAAAGTTCCCGATGTTGATTGCTAGCTGATCTCCGGCCTATAACTGGATGTATATTATTTTCACTAAGACCTACATTTCTGGCCATGTCCCGATGCTGGCGTCGGTAATAAGTTTGACTTTGGACTTAATCTTCGAGCCCATAATGACATTGTCTTGCATGAACTTCATGGTCAGGGGCATCTTCTCTAGGGCCTTCTTCATTTTAGACTTTACTGCCGCCCTGGTGGCTGCCGCGGAAGGTAGCTCTGGACTTCCAGGTGGAGAGGATGCAGATGCTTCAGACATGCTTTGGAAATGCACTCCAAAAACCTGCACAAAAAAGCGACCGTCAGAAGGTATTAATCAAATAAATATTCCAGGGTCTGGAGCTCTTACCACTGTGATGCTTGCTTTTCCTAAAAAGTTAGTTTCATTCAAAAATAACCGAAAAGCACATGCATCACATAATCTTAAGATTTACTAAACATCCAGGTCTAGAGATTTTATCACACTTGGTAAAGACACTGGGTGGATGATGGTAGGAGACCCGGAGCCTGGAGAAGTAACTGTTGGTGAGGACATGTAAAAAGGCAAGTCATCAAGCCCATGTGGGCGCCATGTGCATGGGTATTAAATAGGAGTTATGGTAATGATGGCGGAGCCAACTGTCTGAACACGCAAAAAGTGAAGGCCACTTGACTGGAATTGATTGTGCGCATGGGATATAAATGAGGATCTGACTGATTTTATGGAAGAGAGAGAAAACTGCCTGTTTAAAACCGGTCGAGAGCCGAGTTTCAAACAGGTGGTTTTCTCCCCTGAAACAAGTTCATGGGTAGAAAACTAGCAACACAGGTGACTCGACCACCTTGCCAAGCCACCCAGAAGGATATACATAAAATCTAAGGGATATATACATAGGAACATAGGGATATACACTAAATATACATGAATATACACATATATACATCATGAAATGATGTCTACAGGAAACCAGGCAAGGCACAGAGTATATACAGCTATCTACACACTCTACAAACTGACCACTTCTGCGCAGAGGGCAGACAACCCTCTGGCAGAGCCAACTCACCAACGGGCGGCAAACCAAAAAATAGGAAACAAACAAAATAGAAAGACAAAAAAAAAACAAACGACAAAGAAGAAACACCAGGAAAACGAAAAGAAAATCGGCGGGAGCAGAGAAACCAACCTGAGAACGCTGAAAGGTGGAGGAAATGAAGAAGTCACCACGAGAGCTCTGCAACAGCTGCAGTTGTCAGACGGTCACAACCGCCACCACAAAGCATTCACAATCGCCTGATAAGGATGGAAGAGTTAAGCACTGATTATCGTTAACTCTCTGCAAATCGCTCTGTAATCACTCTGAGTGCTCAAAAGTTTTAATCGCGGTAAATGTGAAAGTGACAGATAAGTTCTATTTATACCCATGGTAAAAAGGGTAATCCACCTCCCTCCGGCAATCTCTGGACAAGCAAACCTCTGGACCCCAGGCCTGGGGATTCCCCACAATGATAACCTTAAGAATCATCATGGTGAAGAATCCCGGAGTCTAGAGTCTGGCTCCCAACGAAGAACAACCTCCGGGACCAGAGTCCCGGAGATGAAAAACCAAACAAACAAAACACAACAACGGGGAAGAAAACCCCAGAGAAAGAAAACAAAAGGGAAAAAGACAAGGCAGAGCCGCAAGAAAAAACAAACAAAAGAAAAAAAAGGGGGACCCAACATTTTGCACACAAAATGTAGGGACGAGGATGCAGGGCCTAACAAATCTTAACAATATCTACATAATCCCCAGAGCCTTTACTCAACAGTGCTTCTTTTTTAGCATTTTTAGGGAAAAGCTTAAAAGCTTGAGACCCCATACGCTCGTTATCCCTATAGAACTTCATTCCATCTAAAGGCATACTCGTAATATCAGAGATAAGGTTCAGTGTGAGTAGAAAATACTTACCCATCAGGTTGATGACATGTAACTGATTGAATGTTTGATAATGTTTAGTTGAAGATGATGCAAGGCATTAAATTAGTTAATGGTTTGTATTGTCATTGATGTCAACTTGATATCATCTGTATGGTCATGTACATAATGACAAAGACTTAAGAGAATCAATGGAATAGAGATTATGCTTTCAGCAATATATAAAATTCAAGTATTCACTAAGTGACAGACAACACCAACAGAGTGCACACCATCAGTAAAGGCAAAGAAAAAAAGTCATAGTGATACTCGACGAATAGAAGACAATGTTGCCCGACAAAAAAAAATCATAGAATGCCTGACGAGCTGAAAATAGAGTTGCCTGACGAGCAAAATCTAATGATGTTCGACGGACGGAGATCCTGAAGCTGACTAGAGTCACACCAATGGAACTAGCAGTTGTCACCGATGACTAACTACAGAGTTGACTGACAGAACAGAGAGTTCAGAAAATGACAAAATATCTAGCTGGTAGAGCTTAAGGATAGACTTAACTGGTTGTTTTATTCAACCAGAGTTAAGTAATTAATTTAAAGAATATTTGTACAGCTGGCAAGAAGATAACTACGAGATAAATCAGGATTTAAAGCTATAAATCAGATTGGCTAGATTTTTTTTCATGCCAAGAATCAACAATCAAGAATCAAGAAACATGGGATATCATGTCTATATAAGAGACAAGCATAATTCATTTCCACAGTAACATACACGGGAAGGGGAGTGAATAGAAAGAGGATGCTGAAGAGAAATTTATGAAGGACAACTTCATAGAGTCCCGATCAATCAAGCTGAAGGAGAGCTAAAGAATTCTGCAGACACTGATGAACAGTGAAGTATAGCATCACAGAGCAGAAAGTGTGGAGCACAAAGAATTGAATTGATACATTGATCAGAGAGGTAATGTACTTAAATAGATCTGAAAATATGCAATTCAAGTTGCATTAGAAACATGTCATAGTGTTTTAGTTTAACCATTGAAGCATCAAGTCTCTTAA
>MU224408.1:245454-271039 GCA_018584345.1 Thuja plicata | reverse complement strand
AATCTGATATAGAATGGCTGCCAAGAATGAATCTCCAAGTCTGTTGTACATTTACCTTCAAATCCTTCAAACCCTAGATGGAATTCTTCACTTTTAAGCACAAATAGAACTCCTGAATGAAGCTCTCCTGAATGCCAAATTCACTGGATATTTCACCAACTCAAATGGTTGCAACAATGAAGATTTTCCGTTCTCCAATGGCGGCTGCAAATAGAAACCCTCGTTCTCCAAGCAAGAGCAAAAATCAACCAAAGTTCAATAATAATAATCATAAAACATCTTCGAATGAGCTCTTAAGTCTCTTTTATTCTTTTCTTGTGGGAGCTCAAACACTTTCCTGGCCAATGTGGGATAAAAGTTAAATTCCCACTTTTTAATTCTTTTCACTTAAAACTTTATAGTTGGTGCACAAATAATTCTTTTAAAAATTAATTGTTCACTTGGCCCCATCTATGACAAATTGACCCTTCACTTAAGTGACTTAAGTTATAATATAAAATTATATTATAACTTTACAATAAAAGCTCAAAACTATTAATATTTATTTTAACCAAATAAATATTAATATCTCCATTATTACTCATCATCTTTGCACACTGTCTGAACAGGAGGCTGACATGATCAAGTTGCTTACGACCATACCCCATTTCTAAAAATAGCAGGGGTTCCTCGCTAACCTCCTCAAGACTTACTATAAATAACAATTACTGCATACGGAGTCTTGGAGACCTCAAACGAAAGCCAAACCTGCAAAACCCTGGCCACTGAAGAATATGCATCCCTCAAAGGACCCTCTAACCAACCTCATTAGTCTACGAGGGACAACAGAATAGGCTAATCCCTCAAACTCTGATGCTCATGAAAATGGGGACATTACACAACATGCTTTGGTGGCTAGCCATGAGAAAGGATCCATTCAAAAGCAGAAGCAATCAAAGCCTAAGCCACTCAAGGATAGAGCATAATCTTCCTCTCCTTAACAAGGAGATTGTATATCCTCTCCTAAGGAGGAATCATCTAAGAAGGAGAAGCCCACTTGTGCATATTGCAAGAAGATGGGACATGAAGAACACAATTGGTATAAGGATATTGATGAATTGAAGCATCTTCTTGAGAAGAATAGATTCATTTGGCCTTCAAGAATGCCTATTTCTACTTTTGCTCCTTACAAAAAAACAGAATTTGATAAGGAAAAGAGTCACACTTTTGGGACAAGTAAGAACAAAGGTCAAGCTCTTTGTGCTACTACAAGTCATAATATAGGGAGATGGCTTCTAGATTCAGGAGCTTCTCATCATATGGCATATTCGTAGTCTATGTTCTCATTATTTGAGCCTTGCAACATGCCACTTATTTTAATGGGCAATCATACATATATGAATGTATTTGGGAAGGGATCTATTGATATTGGGATGGAACCTTCAATGATGTGTTTTGTGAACCTCACTTGACAAAGAATCCTTCACAAAAATTCTCACATATAATGCAAATGAGATTCAAAAAGCTTTTATATATCCTTCCCAAAACCCAAAGCACCATTTTGGGGAATAAACTAATATTTTTAATTAATTCCTTGTGCCCCCTTTTTAAACACCCACTTGAAATAATTAATATAAATTTTAAAATTTAAATATATACTTCACCTCCCTTGGGTGCCAATTTCCATAGTCACATTTAATATTTATATAAAATCTTATAATAAAATAATCCTTTTGGCTTTTAAACGACCTTTTTATGAAATGACAAATATGTTTGATGAGCAAGGTCATTATTTCAAGTGTCCATGATTTAAAAATTTTCATTTCCTTTCCAATGAGCTATTACACTAAGGTACTTTTAGATTAAATTTATAAAATCGAGAAACCTTAGCAAAATAAGTAAAATAAAGCTCTGTAATTAACTTGAGCTATGGAAACTGATGAGAAGCATCACAATCAAAACCTGGCCATATTTAGATATGACACCAATGATGAATAGTGAAAATTGGGGTCGATTGGGTGATTGACTATAAGTAGATGCTCTCTCCAAGAATCTTGGACAACACATCGTAAGGTGGAAATCACTTAAAAAGGTGTCATAAGAGTCCTCAAGACCATTTGAGCTAACTTCCAATAACAAACATCCCCTTTAACAAGGTTGAAACTCGCTAAGAAAGCCAAAGCTAACTATCAAGTGAGAGAGACCAAAAATGGGGACATTATAGTGTCAAATTGGTAATGTGTCATCCTAGTCATCTTGAGAAAATTATTAATCATTATAAAATGTTTTTTATTGGTTTTTGTGTGAAAAATAGATGTTATAAATTTATAATGTCATAAATGATATTATTATCATCTAAATAAGTTTGACAATGTCTTGATTCAGATGACTTTTTGTCCAGTTTTTTTTTTTGATGTTTTTTGGTATATCTCCTTTCAATAATTTGGAAGTGATGTGCCTCTCCTGGAAGTGATTACCTGATTTGTATTATAATAGTGACAAACAATTCCCAACAATAGTGAAGAGAGAGTGAATCTTAATTATCCTTTCAAATTGAAAATATCCTTTGTGTAGATGATTGAAGATGCTTCCCCTTAATAAATTGAATAATATTCTAACACATGCATCCTTCCCCTTAATAAATTGAATAATATTCTAACACATGCATCCTTCCCCTGAGCCTCTAATGGGTTACAATAACTGAAGAACAATACCTTCTAATAGCATGAATCAAGCTGTACAAGTACTTTTGCAAATTCTATAGGCATGAAGTGTTTGGATAAATAATTAGACCATGGGAAGTTATTTTGTCTGTAGCCAACATCTCGTTAGTGTTACATTGATGAAACATGTGCCACACTATTGAAATGGACCAAGGGATTGTAACTTATTGTCATGCATTTGATTTTCCAGTACAACCCCCAAATGGAAGTGTACCAAGAGATGGTTGGGGCATAGAAATAAGCTAGAGAAAAGTTCAATAAGAATTTCATTTACAGAAGATAATTTGTGATGGAATGTTTGATAAATAAATTGAGCTTCAAAGAGCTATAGAATTCTTTATAATGCGCTGACTCAATTTTCTGTGATTTGTGTGTTTCTTTAGTGACCACTCTAAATAGAAAAAATTGACAAAGAAAAATAGAGCTATTGTTTTAATAGGGAGAGTACCCTCTAAATGCAAAGCATACTATTAGGGGCTCTCAATTTGATATAAGTAGTATTTGTATCAAACAAATCTGGGAGATATTTATTATTTTTAAATGAATGCTTCTAATGGGTTTTGTATAAATGTTTTAACTGTTCAAACACCCCTTTAGTGGACTGTTTTTCTTTAGCTCTAGTCCAACTAGGCTTGCAATTTGCGAATTGTTGATTGGATACTTAAAGCCCTTGTTGGGTTTTATTTTGTCCCTTGGACAACACAAAAATGGAACAATTTTGTAAGGATGAACCTTTCTAGCAATTAGAAGGGGAAACTCGCGATAAAAAAATTTAAACCCTAGAACCTATGGGACATTTTATCTCTTTACAATACACAAAATAATCCTAGGTTCTCCAGCTTGCAATGCAAACAAATTAAAGTAAACCAATGGTTTTTTCTTTCGTGGATATGGGTACAAGGATAATGAGATCTTCCACAGAAGACAAGAGGGTTTAACTTTCTAATTAAATACGACTAAATTGTCAATGGGCCCTTGGTCTATTGGTGAAGTTGAAAGGTTCTTAATGAGCCCACCAGGGATCAAGTCTTGCTGAGTGTAAGACTCCAACATCAAAATAAGGGATGAGGCCAATATTGTGCGTTGGGCAAATTTGGCGGAATGCATACCCCTCAGACCTTGGCTCTTAGCCGAAGAGGTTCACTCTAAGGCTTGTGCTTCTGTATTGGGTAGGTAAAACGGTTTCATGGATGACCTCCATCAGAAATAAAAAATGACTATTAATAAATACTCACACTTCATAGCTAAAAGGAGAGACCAAAAGCTTGAGTACAACAAAAGAATTGAACTAGATTAAACACATACACAAGATGTTATGAATTAAATATAAAGATTTGCATATGTAGTTACAAATACTCGGATCGATAAATATTGCAATAATCACGAAGCGTTATTCAACTTACAAATCACAAAATCATACAAATCAGCTTGAAGCTTGAACAACAATTTCACAAGGAAGTAGGTGTACAATTACGATTGGTTTCAATCTAAATTCATAGAGCACCTATTTATAAGTTTTTAGAAGGTTTGCAGGCTCATGCAATGCAGTCTATTAAAAACAAACAAAAAATAAACTATTGAAATTCTATGTTAAAATTGTACACAAATGTATTGTCCCCAATTTAGCAGGTTCCAGGAATATGCAGAGGTTAGTTCATCATCGCGAGCTTCGTGAGCTAATGCCTTGATTTGAGGGTCTTAGTTAGCCGACTTACTATTTTTAGTAAGTCAGTGATTGCGGTTTCTATTTCTGGCAGGTACCTAGGCGCTATATTCAATTGGTGATGATATTGGCACTTTTAGTGATATATATTGAGTTTAAGTTTATAAATTGCTTTTGGGCGCCTAGTGGGGGTATTAATCATTAATCCACATGGAATATAATCCTAAGTCTTAAAAGAAATGCTTTTAAGTGAAAGGTGTGTTGAAGAAGCCTTTTAAGTGAAAAGTGTCTTCATGAGCTTTTAGCTTTGGAGTTATTTATTATTAATTCAAATTTATTAAATGAAGGCTTCTAATTGAAAAGTGTATTGATGAAGACTCTTTAGTGAAAAGTGTGTGAGAGAAGATATTTGCCTTCGGTGTCTTGAAGAAGATATCTTTTATTATTATAAAAGCAATGCTTGTGCAAAATTGAATTCATTCTTGATGCATTGATTTTATGAATTTGGGTGAAGTGAAGAAACAAGGGTTTGAAGAATTTCAGCGTGGTGGAATTGTGAATTCTGCACAGGCTTCAACACTTTGAATCGGTGAAACATCAAACTAAATGTGCAATCCAGTGGTGGCTTTATACAGAAGCCATGTTTGAGCTTAATTGGTAAAGTTTTAAAGATTTTGGACGAGGGTTTGAGCATGTGTTGGAAGGTTTATCGGCTGCAGATCGTAAAGATATTATTGCTACAATTATAAATCAGATTACAAGCATTTGTTTGTTGAAGAATTCATCTGCTGCTGTTTTTCATCTTTTCAGAGGGTTTCCAGGCATGTATTACTTGTGAGTTCATTAATTGTATCTCCTAGATTTTCTGGGTAGTGTTGTTTTAGATAATAGGGGTTATTTAATGAACTGTGTTGTCAGTAATTTGTGAAAATTCTGAGTATTCAAGCTGGTATAAAAATCTGGAATTTTAAGCTGTGTATTTTCAATGCAATTTCAGATTTGAGTTGGAAAATTATTATTGCAATATCTTTTATATGCTACATTATATTGTCATATCAAACATTGCATATATATCACATTCATTCATCAAGACAAACACAAACAAGGCAGAAAATTTGTATTTACAAGAATCTGCCTCAAGAGGGTTCTTACTCTGGTATCAGAGCTTGCCTGCAAAGTGTTTGACAAATTGTCAAACATCCGAAATTAAACCATAGTTCAGTGTTTGTAAATGTTAGAGCCATAGGGGGTTCTTACAACAAAGCAAGCTCTAAATAAAAAATTGTCTGAAATAGATCATCTAAAACAAGAAAAACTTCAATTATGTTTCATCTAAATAGATATTATCTCAATACATTGTATATTATATAAGATATGTCATTCAAGAATAGGTATCCCCCCAAAATAGCTATGACTAAAAATTGCTAGTTCAAAATGTCTACGCTTCCTTTTAGTGACTCTAATGTGGGAATAGTTTCTTTCTCATGCTAAAATTTATGTCATTGGAAGAAGCTTGAAACCCTAGTAACAAATTTGGCAAATCCCCAAACGATTTTGTTCATTTGAAAATGGTCTTTCAAAAACTAACTAGCTTTGACTACTTGTGTTTTGATATCGTGGACTTCACCAAAGATGGAAATTTGGAAATCTATTGTTAGCATGTTTTGCTTGATAAAAAATTGATCAGAAACACCTAGGTTTCTTAGTAAGAATGGAAAATGGATTTCAACCCTATGTCACTTGCAACAAATCCTTAAAGATGATGTATGCTTACGAATCTCTGAAAACATTTGATACAATCCTTCCAATGTTGAAAAATAATCACACCATAATAAAATTCTTGTCACATTTTAACTTTTGCCAAAAATGTGGCATAAAGTTGTAGCATACTTGTTGTGAGGTTTTCACACCATCACGCCATTGCAAATGGGGACCCCCTCTTTTTGCATGGCAGTGGGATAGTTGTCCTAGGTAGTCTTAGTTCAATGACAATTTTCAAGTCTCTGAGTCTAAGAGATGAGTTTGAGCAACTTTGGCTCGCTAGGGAGCCAAGTTAGTTAGGGTTTTGAGTGAGAGCTGGGCCAAGTTAGTCAAGGATGTGGAATTGGAGTCAAGAGGTTTGTGATGAAATGAATTAGCCAAAGCGTTAAAAGATGAAGTGAAGATGCAAAGAAAGAAGAGATGAAGTTTTAACCTGAAAGCATGAAAAAGTTGTGAAGATTCCTGATTCCAATCTAGGAAAAGTTGTGAAAATTCTTGGAAAATCCTTGTTCTAGTATCAAATTTATCTTGGAAAGTCGGAAAAGCTATGGAAGCATGTTGATTACTGAAATTTGGCTGTCTGAAAATATTTAGGATTTTCTATAACTCCTAGAAATCTGAAACCACTCTCAAACATCTTGACAGTATATACATAAAATATAACTTTAAGCTACTTAAATGTTATATTTTATGTTCCGCCCTACCACTTGACCCTCTCATGTTTGACCTGCCACATGAGGGTTTCCGATTTACCTTGCAATTTCCGAGGTGTCTTGTGGCACTTGTCACATAGGCTTGTCAAATCTGATGGCATTTTCCACATCTACTTGCTTAATCTGAAGGTCATTTTTTGCATTTGCCACATGAGTATAAGATTTTCGAAATGCCTTGACACTTAAGCATGTCATTTCCAATTTGACCTTGTGGCACTTGACTCAGAAGCCTCTAAATTCCTCAAGTGCAATGTGCCACATGAAGGTAAGATTTCCAAAAATACCTTGCCCCATCTCCTGGATAATTCCAAAATTGCCATACCTTGCCACATAAGCCTTAGAATTTCGACCTTGATCTAAAGTCTTTGCCACATGAGGCTAAGATTTACGAAATGCAATTGCCACATAGAGTCAAGATTTTCGAGTTACCACATGGAGCTTAGATTTCCGATTTGATCCTGCCACATGACTCTTGGAATTCTGAAACCCCCTTGACTCACAAGCCTTGGAATTCCACAACCAACTTGGTATAAAAGCTGGTCATTTCATGGATGATTTCTGGATTACCACATGACCATGAAGTTCCCAAAGTTCTCAATGGTGATCTTGCCTCGTGACAATGCTAAATCCGAGTGGCCTGCAAGTCAGCAATGTATGTGATTCTCGATGATAATGGGGGCTGCGACTTTGCATGTGTATCAAAATGCCAAAACTTGAAGGTGACTAGGTATTCTAAGAGTTGAAATACTTCTGGATCTAAGTTGTAGACTTAGAATTTGGTCATAAACAATAGAATGAATTTGTTTTCTTATGGTAAGTTTGAAATGGTAAAGAGTTGTGTATGCACATTTTGACAAAGGGTTTGAATGAAGACTGTGGTCATGGCTAAATTATCTGTTTGAAATCTTCATTTATCCAGATGAAATCAGATTTTTGAAATCACGTAAGGGTCTTGCATTTTTGAATTTGTGGTCATTGAATATCATACTGAAAGTTTTGATTCCTTAAAAATTAATCCATGTGGTTTGAGATGTGAAAGTCGAACGTTTAACAAAGTTATGTTGTTTTGCAAGGTAAAAGGCTCGAGGTGAAGTACAAGATGGAGATGTTTAAAAAAGTGGAAGGACTATGGCAAGGATTTCAAGCAAAGTACAACATGAGGACTCCATGCACTAGCAAGCTACAAGTTGAACGTCAAGTCAACATGATACAAATCCAAGATCAAGTTCAAGTGAAATTCAAAGTACAAAGCCTAGAAGTCAAAGATAGAAAAAACACATACAAACTTAAATTTCCTCCGGATGTCCAAGTTCATTTGGATGGTCCAACTGCATGCCACACTTACACCACTTCTACAAGTGCTAGATCAAGGTTAGAACATCAAGAAGATATCAAGTAATCAAGAACAAGAAAATTCAAGTTATGTCAATGAGGAAATTTCAAGGTGAAGGATTCTTAAGGATAGGAAAGAATGTATGAAGATGAAGTAATTTGAGAATATGAGCCATCACAATTGAAGGCTTGATAATGTTGAGTATCAAGAGATATCTTCTCATCATCAAGAGATATTTATCAAGTCTATAAGATAAACATGCTGAAGTGGCACCAATTCACCTTCAACCAGTTAGATCATGCCAAGTGTCTTAGTGGAAGAGCTCAACAATATTATGTCCAGATTTATTGAATTTGCGAAAAGGGAAAGAGTCAAAGGAAATTATCTTTTGAAAGAAGATTTGTTGTAAGCCCATGTGGCATTTTATGATTGGCCCATTGATTGGTGCCTTCTTCTATAAGATTCTACCTAACCAATTTTCTTATTGGCCCTTTAAAGCAATGCAATTTTTCTCATTAGCCCACAAGGTGGTGCCCAATTGGAATTGGCCAACATTTAGTGATTCTAGTAGTCAGGTAGGTTAGGGCTTTGTTGGCATAATTCTGGCCCTTGGTCTTGAATTGATCAAAGCTACTCATTGTACTAAGAATTACTATAGAAGGCCGAGCTCTCTCATGTGTAAATTATCAATTAGATTAGAGTTTTAGAGTAAAATAAGAGGATAGACTTGGTGAAATTGTTTCTATAATACTACCAAAATTATTCCTTCTTCATTGTTGGTTTTCATGGTGAATGTTTGTATCGTTCAGAGTATTGCATGGTTTCTACATTTCCTCACCTAGAGTGGGATTTTATTTCATATTGATTAGAAGTAGTGTTTAGTTAAATGGAAGATATTTTGGATGCATCTTTGTTGAATTTGCATAGACCATATGTTGATTTTAAGATTGCTGCAAATGTAATAGCATTGCCTAGATTGTATATGGTCTGAGTTTTTCAAATGCAACAATCTCTCTTTCATTTATATTGAGAAAGAGGCTAGGAGAGACATGTCCCTTCATGGGACATGTCTATTCATTATAATATTATAATGTTTCATTAATCAATCATATATTAGAATAATATAAGTTTGCATAATTAATAATAATATATATAATATAACATATATATATACAAATACAATATATTATTATTAATCAATATCTTAGTATTATATGTATTCTAAATGATCATACGACTGAAGCTACAAACATTAACACTCCCTCTTATCTAGGGAGGATGATCAAACAGAATGTGTAGTGGTCTCCCTTGTCAACACTTATGACCCTCACCATAGCTACACAAAACATCAACACTCCCTCTTAGCTATAGAAGATAAAATCCATCAAGGTAATAAATCCATTAATTTTGAAAGAGAGGAGATATCACCTCACTGTGATATTAGGAGACATGGTATATGCAGGAATATCAAGTCACATGATATTCACCATAGCTCATAAATATCCATGGTATGTATAATGACATTACGTCTCATGATGTCTGCCATATGGATACTAAGTTTACGTAGAGATATGTCACTACATGACATTTCTCATACGGTCCAATCAGTATGTAACACTAAGTTCAGAAGGATCCTAATATGATCCATATGGATACAAAGAAATTACATACCACATAATTTGTGATATGAAGTATCACCTTACATGTGATACCAAGTTTTATATATCACCTAACATCAAACATGTGATATGAGGAATCACTTAACATGTGATACCAAGTTTTACATATCACCTAACATGTGATATGAGGAATCACCTAACATGTGATACCGAGTTTTACATATCACCTAACATGTGATATGAGGAATCACCTAAACTTGTGATACCTGATTTTATATATTACTTTAGATCGTAATATAAGGAATCACCTTAGATCGTGAAACCTAGTTTTCATATCACCTTAGATCGTGATATGAGGAATCGCCTTAGAATGTGATACCTGATTTTCATATCACCTTAGATCGTGATACAAGGATATAGTAATTAGAGAATATTACATTCCCCTTACATATAACCCTATTATGGTATGTGCACTGACATATCAAAAAGTCTACCATAATGAATCCCCATTACAAGATCGTCACCTTGTAACATCAAATACAAGTGTTCATTGTCTAAGAAGTCGTCACCTCTCAAAAATGTACACAGGATGGCTAGGCCCATAAGTCATGGAGTCACACACATGACATCGACCTTGACTTATCTTAGAGGGTGAATCTACCATGGCTCATCCCAGAGGGTGAAAACAAGGGCTTTCACCTTAGACTTCTCTCTCAAAGAGAAGAATGCAATAACATACAAAGTAATAGATCACAGATGTTGAAAATCCTTTTCATCTAAGGCTTCATTCTCCAACATACCAAGTTTATCTTGAAAGTATACAACCTTCTCTCTAGCAAGAGACTTGGTGAGAATATCAGCCATCTGTTCTGTAGTGATAATGTACCTTGAATAGCATACTTATGCACTATATCTCTTATATAGTTTGCATCACTCTTGGTGAGCCCCAAGTTATGCAGGAGTTAGCATAAAGGCATTTCAACTAGCACACATGAGACTCAATCTCATGATCATAGTCCTCTGACTGCAAAAACCATCTTCATTGTTGACTCCCTCTGAACCAATATGATCAAATTCCTTGGAGATCAGGATGAATAAGATCCCCTGGATGCTCCCTTTTAAATTTTAAGGTCTTGCAACAACCTCCTGACCTCCTCGTTCAAGGTTTCTTTTAGATGAACTATCAGACTCCCTCTGAATCTAATATCAACCTTCAAGTCTTGTCTTTGTTCTTTAGTCTGCATCAAGCTCTTTTCTTGAATGCCCTTTGATCCAACAACTTATCCAACTACCTGGAATATCATGACCTAGGTATCTGCATAAAAGCCTTCTAGCCCACATACATGGAACTAAATCATTTGAATCGCAATCCTTTGGCTTTTTATAGTTTCTTGGTCACTAGGGAAACCATCTTGACATGGTTCCCTTCTAAATTAGAATGATTAAGATCCTTGAAATTCAATTTTGGGAGATCCTCTAGTAGCTCCCTCTGTTACGAAACATACATGGCCCCAATCATGAAAATATCTTTCTCCAAGAGACTCATCATCTGGTACATGATCATGTTGAAATTTTGATCATAACATTATTCATAGGAGTAGTTTCTCGTACACAAATGTACTTGTCTGATTTCATAGTAACTTGAGTGAATGTAATAAACTGTGGATTTATCCTCAGGTTTGGCAACACCAAACATTCGTGATAATTTGGCTTTCATCTGAAGCTCCAAATATATGCATCAACCTCTTGACCTTCCATGAATAGAATCTCTCATCATCCTTATGCTCCTCGATCCGTCCTTAAATTTGTTTCTTCAATAACAAGCCAGTGATTGCAAGCTTCACACAGATCTTAAGAATACACACACGGATAAGGTGAGGGAGTCGTTCAACCAATAAATAATGACGCAAGCTTATAATAGGAATTTTTCTCGGGAAATACATGATGCCCAGAATTACATCACACCAAAGAGTCAACCACAAGAACTTCTAATTCGTAACAGTTCTTGACACAACTATAGGTTGCAGCAGTAGACGTGCACCCAAGTCCATGGTCTAGTAATATTTGCAGCTAGGTAAAGATTGTGTTTTCTTGATTCCAGCTCCGTGTTGTCTTCAATTGTTCATAGAGTAATATTTGGCCTTCAAAGCATTAGTCGGGCTCCAAAAATAGTAGTCACGGCCAATTAATATATTCCTCCGCACTTGTATAACGTTTTATATTCCTCCACCCTATATTCTAATGAATTCACCGAAAGGTAAAATATATTGAGGACCTCCAATGTTTGTCTACCATTAATTTATCACACCAAATAAATATGGCCTTCGATTGTTATATAGTTCGCAATCTTAAAACTTTGTCCCTCAAATGCTATTGTAACTATATAGTGAACCCATTCAAACACCCATTGTGTGCCATCAACACACGACAACAATATATCCAGCTGTTGTGTTATCCTTTAAGATGCAGTCATAATAATCAAGTCAGCCAACCATATAATATCAAGACATATGTGGAAGCCGCTGTTATCAAAGAAGGCGTCGTTGGATCATACGAAGTCAGCCACCCATATAATATCAAGACATATAATATCAAGACATATGTTACTTAATAGTACTCGGTCCTCTTCCTCCAAATAACATTCCTTCGCACAAGAAGAGTCTCTTACCATACAATATATCTCAGGCCAACATTTCCCACATTGTATCCTATGTGGGAGACTCGATTATGTCCTCAGGACAACCACAATATTAATTCAGATTACTTCTGATGGCAAAGTAAATTCTAAGCATCAGATGAAGAATGTAAATGAGTCAATGTTTCTATCTTCAGATGTTTCGTGAATTTGAATCTCTACTGTGGGCTTTTAGCCATTAGTCATCTTGAAAAGTAATTGATGACTAAAATCTTTCCTTTGTGATCTTTTCAAATAACACCAATGATATCGATATGGGTGCCTCAGGGAATCATTATGAACGGATGTGTGGTTCCATTCCAGCTACTCGCAAATGCGGAGACGACAATGGTTTACTCAATAGTCTTAGAACTTTATCGATATTGAACCAATGAGATGAGCATTGCCCAGGAAACGCAAGAAACCCAATAGTCTTCAACTCACAGCGATCTTCAGACTTGGTTAGCAAGGAATCACTCTTTCTTCGTCTCCGGACTAGTGTTTCTTTAACTCGACAGATATCAATGAATATGATCTCTGTAACTGACTACAGGATTTGATCCCAATCTGAATTGGGGGGGCGAGTTTGGTAAAATATGTCAGATGTCGACTACGTATAGACTTGTAAACTAAATTGATATTATGATCGATACATATTCATCCCCAGTTGAATGGTTCTTCTGTTTGTATGGTCAATACATTTTTGTTTGACGACAATAACAGATATATAGACCTGTATATCGCATAACAATATAGGTAACTCCCAAGTTATGTTCCAACGCTTTACGTCCACCACTCTTCTTATTTCCTTCATGGGTGAAGAACATTATCGCATCACCCTTCTTGTTCAACCTCGAGGACATGTTGGAACAACTACCAGTGCCGAATCATTTCCAAGTTGGACCCGTTGGCGGTCAAACATTGTACTAAATCATCGAGCCAAACTCGACCCAAACCCAGTAGACATTGGGTCAACATTAACATCCCGAGCGCATTGCATTGACATTGCCTGATGAAACATTGTGCATCATTGGTAGCCCGATCCAACTTGGTTGGACGCAGCAACATCGCTTGGAACATTAGGCAAGCAAACATTGGGATCGCCAAGTGTGTCCAACATTGAGTAAGGAAGCATTGACATTGCCCAGCGATCTAGCTGCAGGCATCATTCAACATTGATCCCATGTTGTCGTAGCAGCTCTTTCAAACCCGCCCAACATTGCGTTGTCGACATCGGCTTTGCAACTACCGAGCTCATCCTACGTTCTCAGTATTGGAGATACCAAGCAAGACATTGGTCTAGCGCAACAATATTGAGAAAGCCCGACATAGAATCTCTCCGTCAAACAAGCATCGGAAAAAAATTGGTCTGCAGCAGCTAAGACATTGAGAAATATTTCTGAACCTTCACAGGCCTGGGAGGAGGACCTTGTTGTTTTCTTTGGCCTTCTGATTGTGTGTCTATCTTCTACATTTGCAGTCTGGCTCTGATACCATGTTGATTTTAAGATTGCTGCAAATGTAATAGCACTGTCTAGATTGTATATGGTCTGAGTTTTTCAAATGCAACAATCTCTCTTTCATTTATATTGAGAAAGAGGCTAGGAGAGACATGTCCCTTCAAGGGACATGTCTATTCATTATAATATTATAATGTTTCATTAATCAATCTTATATTAGAATAATATAAGTTTGCATAATTAATAATAATATATATATATATATATATATATATACAAATACAATATATTATTATTAATCAATATCTAAGTATTATATGTATTCTAAATGATCATACGAATGAAGCTACAAACATTAACACCATACCACTAGCAGCTTGCTAATTGTAAGTTTGCCTTGTGTGGTCAACTGGTATATTTCTGAGATTTACTTCGACTATTGCTTGCACATTGATATGCATTCATTGATGGTGTTAATGGAATGGTAATAGTTTGAACATCTTACATTTACCTTAGGAGATTGCACTAGCTTGGTTGATGTCAATGGCTAAACTAAGTCTAGTAGAGGCACAAAGGCATTCATCATCTCTTGCATTCTAGGAGTAGAATAGCTTTCTAAACCCTTTCCCTCTGTAGTTTTTTTGGTTGGGAGAAGTTGAAGTAGTTGATGTCCATTCAATGAACAACATAAGTCCCTTTGTGATACCTAGCATATCACATCATTATAACTGAGTGAAAGTCCACAATTAGAAGGAACCTTGTGGTTGTCTCATTTGGTCACACAATACATATAGGTTGTTTAGCATAT
Organism: Thuja plicata; assembly: GCA_018584345.1. NCBI lineage: Eukaryota > Viridiplantae > Streptophyta > Pinopsida > Cupressales > Cupressaceae > Thuja > Thuja plicata. The sequence continues at coordinate 256,306 of MU224408.1, read as the reverse complement.
GAGCATCCTTGTTCAAGATAGAGTTGGAGATTTGATGTTTCATTTGGAATACTGAGTATTCAATTTTGCATGTTGTAGTGGCATAAAACTCACATCAACAATCCTCTTTACATGTGATTACCATTTGTTGTGTTTCAACTTTTGACATCAAAGTATATTGGTGTGCTCTCAAGGTCTAGATTCCAATTTCAACTTTTGACATTAAAGCATATAGGTGTGCTCTCAAGGTTTAGATTGCCAATTTCAACCTTTTGACCTAATAGTATATTGGCATGCTCCAAGGGTTTTAGCTGCCCATTTTCATGCTTTTACAACTTCTTCTCAAGCTTGTTTATTGGCATGTTCCAAGGGTTTGAGCTGCTCATTTTCATGCTTTTACAACTTCTTGGCAAGCTAGTGCATTGGCATGCTCCAAGGGTTTCATTTGCTCATTTTCTTGTTAGTGTGTTGGCACACATAAATATATTAGAATGCTAACTTTTTCCTTTGAAACTCATCTTGGTAGTGTTGATGTGAGTTTTGTTCCACTACAACAAACATAATCGAATACTTAGTATTCCAGGGATGAAAAACCAAATCTCCAACTCTCTCTTGAATAAGGATGCTCATATGCTAAACAATGTAGATGAATTGTGTGATCAAATGAGACAACCTCAAGGTTCCTTCGTAATCGGGGATTTTCACTCAGTTTTATGATGTGGTATGCTGGTTATCACAAAGGGACTTACGTTGTTCATTCAATGGATATCAACTTGACTTTAACTTCTTGAAACACTTCCAACTAAATAACTTGCAAGGAAATAAAAGCTATCTAACTCTAGGAATATAAGACAATGTTGATGATGGGGTGAGCCTCTAACCAGTCCTTGCTTCATTGTGTCAACTAAGAGTAGGAGGGTGCTAGCTTCTAAGAAAGTAGGAATGATTTTCACATTGTCAATATTCATCCAAATACCCTATGAAAGCACAATCTAAATGAACATTTCCAATAGAAGTTAAACACTTGCAATTTAGGCCTAGACTAACCTTACACCTTTACTTACAATCAACAAGTAACAAAAGGCATGGACACTAGCTTCACCATTAATCACCATTCAACAATATCTCCCATCCAATCTACTTCTACTTCTATAGGAAGTTATATATATATATATATTCTAAATAAGGAATTGAAGAAACCATGCAACACTTCAAAGCAACATTAAGTAATCCACCATGAAGACCAACAATGAATCATCAATTACTTTGATAGCATTATGTCAACAATTTCATCGAGTATCCTCTCCTACTCTACTCTCTACTACTAGCTATCCGTCTAACCCTAGCTGACTAACGGTTACAAATGAGAAGGCCTTGGCCTTTTATAGGTTTTCAATTACAATGAAGGGCCAAGATCTATTCAAGATCAAGGGCCAAGATTAATCCATACAAACCCTAATTAGGGTTGCCACTCTATCAACCAATTACATGAAGGTACCACCCTGTGGGCCAATTAGAAAATTGCAAAGCCTTTTGAGAGCCAATGAGAAAATTGTACACTTGGCATGATATGATTGAATGTGCTTGTAACTAGAATTTTCTGATTGGTAGAAGACAACTAGGTGCCACCTAAGCATCCTTATCATGCAGACTTGATCGATCCTTTGGTGAAGAGAAAATACCTCTTGATACTCAACATTGCTAAGCCTTCGATAGTGATGGCATATTCCCAAATTGCTTCATCTTCTTGAATCTTCTTCATCTTTCATTCGTGGAATTTTTTTCACTGCTATGACTTGAACTTGCATCTTGAACTTATAAACATGGTGTCTCTTTCGATTCCTCTTGAAGCGATGAAATCCTCCATGTAGCTGGATCCTTTCAGAGCTGACTTGGATTTCCGGAGAAAATTCAAGTTAATGACTTTTGTTCACTTGTAGATTCTGATTTTTCTTTCTTTGTGTTCTTTGCTTTCTTGGATTCCATCTTGATCTTGATCTTGAATTTGCCTTTGATATTCTAATTTTGAACTTCCTTCACATTTGAGGTCCTCAAGGTTTAGCTTGAGCCATCCACCTGCAATCTTGAAGTCTTGAACATCTCCTAGCTTCTCTTAGTTTCTCCTAAGCCCTTCCCTTGCAAGAGACGAGAGAAAGATCATTAAGCTCATGAAATGACCAGCTACAACATGTAAGAAATCTTAGAATTTCATGAAGAGAAATTACATCATATCAAACAAGAATAGATTAAATCATCATAGATTGTCTCAAGTTGGAAGCTAGATCCCTTCATTTCCTTGCGTATTTTGAGATAAAAACATGCTAAAATCTGGGAAGTATGTAAGTTTCTTATGAGCAATATGCCCAGATTTCACCTTTCTTAAGATTCTGATCCTTCTCCTATGTTCATCTGCCATCTCCCAAGTTAGTTTGCCACCCCTAAGAAGACAATCCACTGCCTAATATCATGAAGAAAATCATTGCATGTTGAGATGCAATTCGCTCTTACAGTAGAGATAAGGAATTGTTTGTGCTTGATGTCAAAATGATTTGAAATACCTTCCTTATATAGGCGTTTGATGGGGTGAAGGGGCACAAACCTCTAGATAGGCCGACTTACCATTTGATTAGCCAATGAAATTATTAACTTGTTTTCTCAATCCAATAGGCTGACATGAACAAAGATTTGAAAATGTTTTAGAGATTTTCTTCCCTCGAAATCAAAATTGCTGCCAAGATAGTCTTAGGCCAAGCCTCATAGAAGGGGTGGAATTTCGGCATTGGGGAGGATAGAATCCTCATGGGAGGGCGGAATCCATCCTCCATTGAGGATTATCTCATTGCTAATTTTGGATTCGCCCCACCCCTTGTTCCAAATAACACTCATTGTCGCCCTCATCGCTTTCCTCCCAACATACATAGTCTTCTATCACCTACAACATCGAGTTGTAACAATGCTAGTCAAGGCGGAAATTTACCTATGGCGAGGACAAAATCCCCGGTAGGGGGCGGACTCCGCCCCTACCCAAGGATTTTAATGTTTTTTACTTCTTCAACTTTTGCTTAACTTCCACTCTTAACTCACCATCGAACATAAGACTCAATCTCCTACTCATGCAATCTAGATTGTGCCCTCTTAAAGGGTTGAATTCCTCCCCTACCCAAGTATTTCATTGTTTGCAACCCAATACACTTCATTCGATTCTCCCTCCAACTTATCAACAAACTCCAAGACTTTGCCCTTTGATCTTTTCAACTCGCATCATGTCATCAAAAGCTGAATTGCTGAAGTTTTGGGAGGGCGGAATTAAAGGGTAGGCAAGAATAAAAATCTTGGGTAGGGGGTGGATTCCGCCCCCACCCAAGGATTCTGACTATGTTGCAGCCCTTCATCACAAACCACCTTCTATTCATCACCAAAACTCAAGCCTAATTTCTTCTTCCTTTCACCATCTCATGACTTCCTCTTCCAACCATTCAATCTGCACTATTCCCCCCTAAAAGATGTTGAGCCGTCCTACTCAAAAGGGGCGGAAATCAGGGACACTAGACGATTTTGAATCCTCAAGGGCAGGCGGAATCCGCCCTGCCCTGAGGATTGTTTCTTTTGCAACAATCTGTCCTAGGCTTAGTAAATTTTGCCCTTTCCCTCAAACCTTCTCAAAGTGAACCTGCAAGGGATGCAACTTGGTTGACTTGGATGCTAATGGCCTCATCTATCCATCTAATCATACAGTCCTGCCCAAGTTGAGACTTGATTCTAGACCACCTACTACAACTGAAGCGAAAAGAGGGGGTCCCCATTTGCAATGGGGCGATGGTGTGAAAACCTCACAAAAGGTAGGTTAGTATATTGGCTCACTCCAATACACAAGGATGTCAACATATATCACATTTTCTAATTCTGGCACTCCCATGTATTGGCATGCTCAAATCCACTATAAACCCAATTTTGACTATTCTCAACTTTTTGGCGTGGGTATGCTTTGGCATACTCCAATACATTGGGACACCTTTTTTTTGCATTTTGGACATTTTTGGACTCCCAGTGGATAGGGGTGCTCCAATACATTGGGACATCAATTTTCAAAATTTTCAAGATTTGACAGGCTAGTGTATTGACACACTCCAATACACTGGGATGCTAACTTTTATGGCTTAGACAAATTTAGATTTCCTTGCATCAAAACTACACTTATCATCTTGTTTGATGCATTGGAAAGTGTATTCTTTTGGCTATGCAAGAACATTGATTAGAGCAATGCAAGAACATTGATTAGAGCATAAAAGCATGACATTCATAAACATGGCAGACAAGGATTCTTCAATAATTTATTACATGAAAATTGCTTATGTTAGACTCAGAGAATGATTAAATGGAAAATTTCCTGTAAGTATAATAGGTCCCAAATGCTTATCTCTAATTATTTTGTCACTTGCTAATTACTATTTACATATAATACAGTTTCTGTTACAAATTCACATGTTAATTGTGATTTTTCCCCCTTTGACTGTTTTCACCTATTTTCTTTGCATCCAACATGGCTATTTGTAGGTAACTTTGAAATTCTCATTTGAAGTGTTCCACTATATTCAATCCAACTGGTATACTAATAAAGTTTGAATCCCATCCAGTTTCTGAGAAAACCATATGTTGCTCCTTGAAAATGATTCATATTCGCAAGGACATCTTAAATGTTCTTCACTAATTTCATTTTGCAACTCATTGGATTCTTGAAGATGAAACTAGGGTCTATTTTGGTATTCCAGAAAGAAATTAATTATTGCAGTAATTTGGGAAACCACTTTCTTCTTGCTGTAGTTGCATATGTGATATATATAACAATTATAATTTTTGGAAGTTAAGTGATGGGTTATTAATGTGGACCATGGCAATGGTTTTTATGCTGTTGTAAATACATCCTTATATAATTTATTTATGGACTGGGATTGACAATTGAGGTCTTCACAATATTTAATTTGTCAATATCTAAAGTTTGTTGATTAGTACAGGATATCAACTGGAGTGTGCTGCTCAGATCCAATGGAAGGAATACAATCAAAATGATAGATGCATATTCGTATCTGGATCATCATCATTCTCTAGAAGTTTGAGAAGAAGATTTTGTATCAAAGTGATAGGTACAAAAGAATGCAAGACAGAATGTTTCTTAGCCACATGTTCATACCATTTGACCAGTGCTTCTTACCCTGGGCCAGCCAAGCTGAATTCATGCCATGGGGGATCTAGCAAAAAACTTATCAGATATTCAAGAAGTATACAATCTAAGGGACAGGATTTTGGAAAATTTGGCATTTTTATTCCTGCCAACGAGTGTAGTATTAACTGTACAAAGTTTGGAAACTTGAGGAAGATTGATGTCACCTGTAATGTAAAGAGCCAACATTCAGAAGGTTTTGAAATAATTGATTTGAAGCTTGGGTCACAGAAAGATTGTGGAAATGATATAGCTGCAGATTGCACAGAAGTACTCAAATCAAAAAGTGATTCTGTAGATGTTAATAAAGCACTACACAGTGTTGTTTCTGAGAATGATATAGAAGGATCTTCATGGTGGGAGGAATTTCCAAAGCGATGGGTGATAGTGGTTCTTTGTTTCTTTGCCTTTCTCCTATGCAACATGGATCGTGTATGTCTTTTTCTCTGGTCCATCTTTCTCGAAATTAAAATATGCCTCTGTTCATTGTAATATTATATATGAGTTTCCTTTGGACAAGTCACAAATTTTGATTGTTCTTGCTATCATTAAATTCCTGTTTGAGTTCTATTTGAGATAACACTCAAATAAGTATCAAGCAGCACAAATGAAGCTTTTTAAAACGATTCAAATTTATATTTGCAATGTATTGTTGCTCATTATGTTAGGTCCCTTGATAGCATATAGAGGCAGATTGACTCCTGAAGAAATGCACTTTTGAGTCTTGACAACATACTTTCAACTTATTGACATTTATAATCATATCTTTTTCATAGAGAGTATATGCTATCGTTACACCTAAAATATTTATAAAAAATAACAGTGCACAATCAAATGCAGCACAAAGTTGAGGGGGGGAGAAGGGAGAGAAAATGTACAAAATATAATGTACTGCAAGAATTGGAACACTTCCACTTTATAAAGCAATGCACAGCATTATTTATAATGAATTTTTATCTGATGAATTTTAATGTAAGCCTTGTGTCCTTTTACATTCCAATACTTTGACTCTTAATTTATCCCCATCCTAATTTTTCATTATATAAAATTATACCATGATTAAAAGAATCACTTAATCAACATGGGGCCCCCTTCGTACGCTGTACTATTATTCCCTTTGAACTTTTTCCCACCTCCAGCCATGAAAAAAACAACTGTCGAACCTTGCTTCACCTCCAATCTACACCATAACAAATCTTTGAAACATCATTTTGACAATAACCCATGACCCCTTTACATAAAATATGGACCGCAAAGCTAAATATACCCAAATCCATCTAGGTTTCTTTGGAACTCAAAATTCTATTACCTCAAGAACAACCAACTTTACAAGTCACCTCACATCTTCTTTGTGAATATTTATGGAAACTTCGACTTGTCGGCTCTACAAAACAAACTACGTAGTTCTCAAATGCTCTGGAATAGATAGGTGGACAAATTTTCTGGAAATCCACTAGTAGGTAATTTGAAGGAAACCTTTTGGTTGAATGCTCAAACTAATAATATTAATAGCACAAAATTCCAAGCATCTCTTAAGTAGGTTCCACTAAACAACTTCATCAGTATCACTTGAAACCAACACGAGCCTCAAACAATCTAATCTATGGCCATAAAACCAGCCCAAACAAAAAGTTATTCCCATTTTTCAATAGCCCTCAATTTTCACAACTCTACAACATTATCACAAGAACTTCACCAACTGTACATTGTCCAAAGGCTTTAAACCATAAAAAACTGATGTTTTAGATAATTTTGATAAGTTTCATTAAGTTGACATATATGCTTGTAGTCTTTGAAACTCTTTTTGGTAAGTTGGAATCCCACTACTGATTTTTTGAAATGTTAATATAAAGTGCCAAGCTAATCTTTCTAGTATATTGACAAAAGTTTGATAAACTAGCAACAAGTGCTCTTTTATTCCAATATTTTTATACGTTTTTGCAAGGTGTTCGGCAAAATGGCTACTAACCCATCCAATGGCTTTTTTTACTCAAAGTTATCAATGCAATTTTCCCTTGAACCTATGTTCTTTTCAACCACAAGCATATTATAATTAAACCCTATGTAAGATATTCAACTCATATATCAACATATGTATAGAACTAAAACAATTACAAAATTTTATCTTCCAGCTTACACGTAAGTGCTGATGGAACCAGAAGTTATTTGTGTAGAATGATATGATCTGTAAGTGCCCAAGAGTGGAACTTTGGCCCCCTTGGCCTTGGTGGCAGGACTTTGACATCCACATGAGGTGACCTACTTAGTGGGATGCTTGCCTTTCTTCCTATCTATGCTTCACCCCTTATAGTTGATTAGCTGAGTATGGTAGGAAGATTGTAGTGGGGTCCTCAACTTGTCCAGTTTAAGTCCAAAAGTGGGATTTTGACCCCCTTGGCCTTGGTGGCAGTGTCATGTCCCCTTTCTAGAGTGGACATCAGAGACGGAGGAGTTGGCCTATCATTGAAGTCTCGTAGGCTAGCAGAGATGGTTAGGGACTCATTCAGTGCATACAGTGACTGGATTTTGGCTTTACAGGCAGTTTGGAGCAATTCCTAGATTTTACGGGATATTCCTACTTTTTAGGAGGATGTGGCAGTTTCTAGATGTGAGGTCCCACTGGACCATTCCATGGTTTCAGTTTTAGGATGACAGGGTGTGTTCCCTAGTTTCTAGGAGCATCCCTAAATTTTAGGGATGGGACTGCCAGTTGACCCATCTTGTTCGGTATTAGTCATAGACAAGTGACATGGTCATACTCATGTTTATTTGGTTGATTTGGGCTATCATAGGCTAAAAGGGAAATATTTTAATATATTTAAATATTTTCTAAGTCAGTGATTAAATAATTTATAATAAGGTTATTTTTATAACCATTTCAGAGTAATAAGGGAATAATTGCTTCATTTGGTCAGGGATGCCTTCGTGTGATAGTTCGTTTGAAAGGTCTCGAATTATTATAAACTATTTTCACTTTCCGGATACCTTTTGGTGCCTTGAGTTATAACATTTTAATAAAGTAATGTTTTTCCTATAGCATGGACACCTTTATTTGGGAAAATATTATATTATTATAAAGTGCTAAGTGTATTTCTCCTTTAGGGTTTGAGTTGCCCTTGAGAGGAGTTAGAAAGAGATGGAAGCTTAATTGATGATTACCTTTTGACATTTTCGAAACTTCTGAATTGTGGAATTGCTCTGGAGGGCGATTTATGGCTTGGGACGAAATCCTCAAGTTTGGACTGTTGGGACGCAAACCTCAGCAAGTCTTTGGTGATTGGATTGGTATTTCATTGCATTTGGATTGACAGAGGAAGTGATCGATTTGGTATTAGCATTAGATCTTTTGGAGAGAGTCATTTTCAGCCTGGCGGCCAGCTTATTGGCTTTAGGCATTTCATTCAAGCAGCTCACGTGGGGTTTAAAGGAAGCCCTTTTCTCATTATTGGGTGGCATAGCATTTATTGAGGCATTGGTGAATTTATTACAGCATTTTCTTCAGATTTAGGGTACACACCAAGCAGTCCCATATAGCTGGTGTTTATTCTTGTCATGGACAATATTGTATGTTTGTTCTGATCTTTTCTTGAAGCTAATATATCAAATTGCTGGATAATCCGGGTATGTGCTATTTTAGAATTTAGTAATAATAAGAATTACAGCATGTGTTTACATTACATAAATGCTATTTATTTTCCATTTGTTGTGTAATTATTTTATTTTCAAAAAACTCCAAAAAATTTAAAAACACAAGGAAAAGACAGAAATCAGAATTCAGCCAAGACCATTCAGAGATACCAAATGTTAGTTAAAGATTCAAATTCTGAAATAAACAGTAAATTCCAAGGTCACCGGGATTGGGGATCTTTTAGTGGTATCAGAGCCTACATCTTGCTAGACTGTAGGGTTTGTGGGATTCTGTCACAGATGACTGCAGAAATAGTTATAATAATTCACTCTAGCAACTGGGTAGTTGATAAAAAGTTTTGATAAATCATTCTAGCATTTGGGTATTTGATAAAAGGTTTTGATAATTCATATCAGCAACTGGGTAGTTGTTAGCCTACACATTTATGCTTTCAGTTGACAGTTGGTAAGACAATAATGGCCAAACAGAAAGACCGACATATTAAAAGAAATCAATAAATGAATGGCTTGGTTAGAGAAATGAAGAGTTTTGTCCAGGTGTTCAGTGAATATCAATCAGGCATGTCAACGCTGATTGAGAAATGGGCAATGAAAGAAAACAAGATGACAAAAATAGGGCAAACCCAAGTGGGACAAGAAATCTCATGTAATGATGCACATGAAAAAGTTATAAACAGGACTGAAACACATGTAGCCAACATTGATTTGGGTGGAACAAAAAGTAATACAGAGGGTCAAGTTGATTTTGGTGAGTTTTCACAGGAGAGTAATCCAGATATAGATATTTCAGAGGCATTGTGCGATGACAGTTCATGTCATGATGAGAATGATTTCTTAGACCAGACTAGAGAAATCAGAGCAGTGTGTACTCATAGTGGAACTGAATTCCAGGGTCTTGATTCGGTTGTATGTGCGAACACATGGGGAGCTGATGAGAGTGAGCATAGTGTGGTGACAACAGTTTCATCATTAACTAAGGAGGTGGTCTCAGAGGTACAAAGTTTCAGTACTATAGATGAGGATGCATGCGTTAGTGAATGCATACTAGATACCCCTCATAGAGATGTACCAAAATCAGACACAGTATCCTACTATAGTGCAGATCCAGAGGTAGTACACATGCCTGCAAATTATCATTCTTAGACCCCTAATTGCTTGATTAGACAACTCAGGGTTGATGAGAGGAGGGTAGACACAATGGTTGAGCACTTTGATGCCACTCGACGGATGTTATCTACGGTCAGTTGGAGTGTTCTCATGACTGATGAGCAGGATAGTAGCGGATTTTCCATGGTAGAGTCCCATGCTCTTCATGAGGCTATGGGGATATTGAAGAAGGATTATTTGGAATTAGTGGCTGATCGGAGTTACCTTCTAGAGAAGGATTGCATCTGCTATGATGCTCTGATGCGGAAGGAGGAGGAAGTTGACGGGCTCACCCATGAGCTTGAGGAGATGAGTGAGTCATTATTGTATACCCAGGCAGCCCTTCGGGAGGCGAACTTACAGTTAGAGGAGCTTATCGACAGTCTGGGAGTGGCAGAGTCATCATTAGAGGCGGTTACAGTACAAAGTTTCCCAGTGACACTAGTGGACTCACCAGAGAGTTGTGTGATGGTTTCCGATAACATCCCTACAACATCTTTATAGGAGACTAGCAGAGTGTCCTTGGAGTGGGAATACAGTGCTCATGTTGATTTGTTCCCTACTCTAGGGAGAAAATCTACTATTACACAACCTACGATTGACCATGGACACCAGTTTATCTCACAGCAGAATCAGGGTGGTCAGTTGTGGCCTATGAAAGGTCCTTCTTGTTTGGACTTCAGAGATTAGATGTATGAATTATACCCAGATTCGTGCGATGAGACCAGTGGGAGTGACGGTGAGCTTATTGGGCAAGATTTTGACACAGAGCCGTTGAGAGAGCCTGTTGTACTTCATCTTGATTGCACAGTGATGAGTGCATATCACTCCTCATTTAGACCGTTGGGTGATGATGAGATG
>MU224408.1:221509-245404 GCA_018584345.1 Thuja plicata | reverse complement strand
CATCTTGATTGCACAGTGATGAGTGCATATCACTCCTCATTTAGACCGTTGGGTGATGATGAGATGATTCATCGGTATGAGTTGGTTGGACAGGGTTATGCCATAGAGCCATTGAGGGAGCCTACGACAGTCCATCTTGATTGCACCATGAGGAGTACACTCCACTTCTCATTTAGTCCTATGGTAGATGATTGGGTGGTACACATGTGGGAGTTGGCTCCAGATTTCTACTATCCATGGTGCGATAGTGAACTTCCATCTTCAGAGGATAGAGTTATTGACTGCAGGGACCTGATCCAACAGTTTGGGTCGGATTGTTTTTGGAACCAGCGAACAATCCACCATGATGCCGTTCAGTTTCCAACAAAGGTTATCACTTCTATGTCACAGAAACTTCATCCAGATCCATGGTTACAGGATGGGGTGGGAATTAGCAGGCATGATGCTGTGGACAGTAATCACAGTGGTGGGAAATTCACGGTGACCGCAGGGAGATTTGTTGTTGATGACGCTTTCCACTATCAGTATCTTCTCATGACAGATGGATGTGGGTTCAGATTGTGTTGGGATTTAGGTGTTGTCTCGTTTGATGCTTTGTTCACAGGGATTCCAATACGATATCACCTTGGTTGTGGGAGCACTCCCATCCAGTGTGGGATCCTGGTATCATCCTATGCAGTGCATTCGATTGGAGGATCCTTGATGAGTGGCTTCATTCCACACATCTAGGATTTTATATCATAGTAGTGCAGCTGTTGGGTGAAGCCATGCATCCCAGTTTGTTACATGATTCAAGGATCAACTTTCAGCATAAATATGCTAACGCGTGGATGAGTGACATAATTAGTGCATTTACCCTGATCCTGAGACGACTGCGTGGCGTGCATGAAAAGGTAGTGATAGCACTGTTGATGGGTGACTTCATGTTGCTTGATTCCAGTTGGGTTGATGGTTACCCTAGTCAGTATCATCCAGTCTTTCCTAAGATGGCAATAGATACCCTAACACTTCAGGAGTATGAGATTGTAGAGAGATTTGTCTGTGGGGTGGAGACAGGTTGTGGGGTATCCTTCTTGGATTGGCACTATTGGGACCACATGACCGATACCATGTTTGATGCTGGTTTGTGTTATGTTAGCAGGCTTGGATGGCTGTTGGTATGGATAGTGTGGTAGGAAGGGTTCCATTCTCATAGTATTGGAATGATTCGCATGTGTGGATCAGCCACTCTAGAGGTGTATGACAGGGGTAGAGGGTATGCTTTGAGTCATCTTTGATGGTATCACATCTCTCTTTGGGTCAGGTAGCTATACCCCTATTGATTGGAGACTACATATGCCTTGACTCCAGCTGGGTTAATGGTTGCATTGGCCAGGTCCACTTAGCATTTCCAGAGTTTGCATTGCCTGTTACACTGTTACAACCATATGAGCGGTCAGAGAGTTTTATTTCTGGGCAAAGGCAGATTATGGGGTGACTTTCATGGGACTGGTGCAGATTTGATTTTAGGTTGGTTATTGATTCGAGTTATGACAAAGGAGAAAAATGGCTAGTTGTGTGGACTCCTGGTCACGAGGGCAGTCAGGGTTGGTTACTCAACAGTGATGACGTTATCTACTTCACCTCTATCCTGTACAGTGTGAACTATGCCTTGATGTGGGATCCAGGCAGTGGTTTTGTGATGGCACTTGCACTTTAGGGGGGTGATGAGTTGTTTCCGACATTAGGGATACATCGTATTTTTTCAGAGTGGAGCAGCAAATGCAGTCAAAGTACTGCATACGGTATAAACGGTATGTCTGGGATGGTGGTGATATAGTGTTGCATTGCTTGTGGACAAGCAATCTCTGGGAAGGGAGGATTTTCATGTCCCCTTTCTAGAGTGGACATCAGAGGCGAAGGAGTTGGCCTATCATTGGAGTCTTGTAGGCTAGCATAGATGGATAGGGATTCATTCAGTGCATAGAGTGACTGGATTTTGGCTTTACAGGCAGTTTGGGCCAGTTCCTAGATTTTAGGGGATATCCCTACTTTTTAGGTGGATGTGGCAGTTTCTAGATGTGAGGTCTCACTGGACCATACCATGGTTTCAGTTTCAGGATGACAGGGTGTGTTCCCTAGTTTCTAGGAGCATCCCTGAATTTTAGTGATGAGACTGCCTGTTAACCCATCTCATTCGGTATCAGCCACAGACAGGTGACATGGTCAGACTCATGTTTATTTGGTTGATTTGGGCTATCATAGGAAAAAAGGGAAATATTTTAATATATTTAAATATTTCCTAAGTCAGTGATTAAATAATTTATAATAAGGTTATTTTTATAACCATCTCGGAGTAATAAGGGAATAATTGCTTCATTTGGTCAAGGATGCCTTCGTGTGATAGCTCGTTTGAAAGGTCTCAAATTATTATAAACTATTTTCACTATCCGGAGACCTTTTGGTGCCTTGAGTTATAACATTTTAATAAAGTAATGTTTTTCGGTTTCCTATAGCATGGACACCTTTATTTGGGAAAATATTATTTTATTATAAAGTACTAAGTGTATTTCTCCTTTAGGGTTTGATTTGCCTTTGATAGGAGTTATAAAGAGGTGGAAGCTTAATTGATGATTACCTTTTGACATTTTCGAAACTTTTGAATTGTGGAATTGCTCTGGAGGGCGATTTGTGGCTTGGGACGAAATTCTCAAGTTTGGACTGTTGGGACGTAAACCTCAGCAAGTCTTTGGTGATTGGATTGGTATTTCATTGCATTTGGATTGACAAAGGAAGTGATCGATTTGGTATCAGCATTACATCTTTTGGAGAGAGTCATTTTCAGCCTAGCGGCCAGCTTATTGGCTTTAGGCGTTTCATTCCAACAGCTCACGTGGGCTTTAGAGGAAGCCCTTTTCTCATTATTGGGCGACATAGCATTCATTGAGGCATTGGTGGATTTATTGCAGCATTTTCTTCAGATTTGGGGTGCACACCAAGCATTCCCATATAGATGGTGTTTATTCTTGTCATGGACAATATTGTATGTTTGTTGTGATATTTTCTTGAAGCTAATATATCAGATTGCTGGATAATCCGGGTATGTGCTATTTCAGAATTCAGTAATAATAAGAATTGCAGCATGTGTTTACATTACATAAATGCTATTTATTTTCCATTTGTTGTGTAATTGTTTTATTTTCAAAAAACTCCAAAAAATTAAAAAACACAAGGAAAAGACAGAAATCTGAATTCAGCCAAGACCATTCAGAGATACCAAACGTTAGTCAAAGATTCAAATTCTGAAATATACAGTAAATTCCAAGGTCACCGGGATTGGGGATCTTTCTGGCAGGACTTTGACATCCACCTAGGTGGCCTACTTAGATGGAAGCCTTATACACTTTTACATACATCTCCAATAGTTAATTAGCTCATTATAGTAGGAACGGTAGGAAGATTGTAGTGGGGTCTTCAACTCGTTCAATCTATAAGCCTAAGTGCGGGACTTGGACCTTCTTGGCCTTGGTGGAAGAACTTTGACATCGACCAAGGTGGTTACTTAGATGGCAGCCTTATACCCTCTTATCTACACCTCCTATCCATGGTGATGTTTAACGTTGGTGTACTTCTGAAATATGTTAAAGTTAATCATACTGATTAGCGATGTTGTGATCGTTCTTATAATTCAGATATATGGGATCCTTCAAGTGTATATTATTGATTATTCAAATATATATTTCAAATGTCCATACGTATATTAAATCATATATATATATATATATAATTCTGATTTTGGTCCTATATATATAATATCTTTTAGATCATATAAAGATTCTTTATCTTTAATAGGATATAATATTCTGCTGCTTAGTATTAATTCATAGATACTTGTTGCATTATAAAGGATTTATTCCCTTTTTCATCTCTTCTGAAGAATATCAATATATATTTATCTCGTATCTTTTCCTTCCTCCCGACCCATCTGGTCCGTACCTCTATATATATATTAAGATCCTTATTTTTTCTGCTTCGGTGATGATTAAGAGGATGGATTCGATCCTCATCATATACCTTGCAATGCCAAAGAGTTACATCCTATAGACAATTAAGAGACATCTATTCTTATATACACCTCTTCAAAGCAGATCGGTTAAGTATCTTCATTGCACCTTTCATGCTTCACGATTATTTGTTATCTCTTAATTTCTCTTGACTAATCGCTATTCCTTATTGATTCTTCATACATTGATAATTTGTCTTATTAACGGGTCTAATTTATTTGAATCGTTCCTTCGTTTTCTGTTCACTATTGCTTCATACTATTCCTACTTCCTAGCAATTAATATTCTTCCAATCTGATTTGGTTATTCTTTTATGTAGACAACGATCGTATTGGTTTTAATTAAGTCTTTCCCATGATTCTTCCATAGTGATCATGGTGGCATCATGGCTGCAATATGTATTATTATGTAAGAGCCCTGCTGGCTCTAGCTCAAACCACTGCTGCTGAAATGTTTTTTTTTTAAAATTTTTGCTCTTTTTTTGGTTTTTATCAATTTGATAAAGGAATAACAATAAGCATATTAGGGTAAAAGCACAATTGAGTGTCGCCTTTTAGGCTAACTCGACTGACTCGGCCAAGTGGGACTTGGCCCAGTCAGACTCGACTGAGTCTAACCCGGCCGAGTCCACGTAGGCGCCACGCGGCGCCGAATGGCACGTACGCGGCCGAGTAGACTCGGCCCAGTCCCTGGGATATTTGTAATACAAAAATAACCTCCAAGCCCCTCATTTGCACATTGAGGGGCTAGAGGGACTCGGCCTAGTAGGACTCGGCCGAGTCTGACGAGGCCAAGTCTGCCTAGGTGGCATGCCATGTTGGCAGCCAAACCCCCCAAAACATCAAAAAATCAGAAGTATACACTTCTGTTGTTCCATTCTCTACTCAAAATATAAAATGTTAAAAAAGTAAAAGTACCATTTTCTAGATCTCGGAACTACGATTTTGGACATATAAATTTTATATTGTTTCAATTACAAAACGTTGAACAAATTCGCTAAAAACTACATGTAGGTATATTATGTTATGAGAAGTCGTTGATTCGGAAAATATAAAAAATGCTAAATCAATTCAGAATTTTTTAAAAATCATATACAACACTAGAGAAGAGAATCCTCTTCAAAAATATGTAATTTATTTGGATTTTGGTATAGTTTTAATAGGGGAAAAGTGTTAGAAATGGAGATCTTTATTAGAGAGAATTCAATATTCTTTATTGTGCTGTTCACAAGATATTATTTTGAGTAAATATATATGTATTTATATTTTCCGAATTATAATTGCAGAGATATGTATTTTTTATGTGGCTGTGGTAATGATATGCACACTGTTATTGATATATTACCACAGCACATACGATTATATTTATATACATAATATAAGAGCCATGTCTATGTAGAGAATTGCTGTAGTTGTTTCTCCTCTCCTGAATTGTGCTCAGGGTTTACAATTGCCTTCTGAATGTTGTTGCAGATATCATGTCTACTACAGTCAAGAGTCAACTACTACTCTAGCTTATGCCCATCTAAATTGTCCCAGTAAGCACCAATAACACAATTGCCCTGAATAAGTGACCATTCATCACACAGAAACAACTCTTACATTAAAGCCTTGCTTGATAGGAGGGAATGTGATTATATAAAATAGGCGACCATTCATCACACATAATCAACTCTTAAAACTTTTTTTATATAAAATATAAAATAGGCCTTATGTCAAGACTACCACTCGAATAATATTATTTAGGTTGCCCTTTTGGAAAGATGATTGGGTCCAGCTTTAAAATACTTATATAAAATTAATCCTCTTATATTGTCCGTTAGCTTATAGGAAACAAAATAAACTTCAAGTCTTCAATTAATTCCTATATTCCTTAGAAGGGAACATGATAGATAATGAATATCGAATGGATTATTTGATAAGTTGTGAAACAAGAGCATATTAATCATATCTAGGAACACAATGAAACAGGAAACATATTCCAATAATCTTATGGAGTATTATGGAAATGTAAAGACAACACAATTACCATAGTCATCTGGAGTAACAAAAGTCAAAGTTGCTTTTATTGGCCATCAGAATCTATCAAGTAACAAAAGGCACAACTCATTCCATAAGCCATCAAAATTTCTATGCATGAATTTGACAGTAATAGTAGCCAAGAAAATGTGTATTATCAGTGGATAAATTAGAATGATTTCTTTTATATACTGTTTCTCATATATAAAATGTCCTTGGTATTAAAATTTCAACCTTTAAATGTTTTACCATCATAATATTTTCCTTTCTAGATTAAATAGCATTTTCTTATAGTTCTGATGTTTTTCAAAATTAATATCTGAAACCCATTGTTTCTTCATAATAGGGTATTCTTGTACACAGCTGAAGTATATCAACGTTTTGCAAGCCATTATAGCAATTTCCAAGATAATTTAGAAACATTTATGGTAATAAACGATTTGAATGTTGTTTACCGCTTTTTGGAATACTGAATTAGTTTTTGTAAATCTGTACATGTGATCTATTAGGTTTTTGTAATCATGAGATTCGTGACATTATAGGATGCCTAAACAAAATGTAACAAATATTATACAATCAATTTTAATACTGACAGTTATTGTCTTTATATGATACTGTTAAATATTCTAATTTTTTGTGATCATATCTTGACCATTTTTATAGTTAGTATGCAATTGTAATTTTATTTCTTACTGAATCATAATTACCTTTTGATAGTTAGTTTGCATATGTTTTTTTTTGTATTGATATGCTCATGGTACATGAAAATTTGAAATGAAGAATAACTGGAGCATGGCAGAATATTACTACAATCCAATTAATGCTCTTACTTGTGATTTCTCAGTTCTTTATATTTTGATATTATCAAGGTAGGTGTGTAGTCTAATCCACAGTGACTCTTTTTGTGCAGGTAAATATGAGTATAGCAATCCTCCCTATGTCTGCAGAGTTTGGTTGGAGCCCTACAACAGTTGGTTTGATACAATCTTCATTTTTTTGGGGATACCTCCTTACTCAGGTAGGTCTTATAACATTGACTTCTGGTGATAGGTTTGTATGTGAGGCTCAAAATAGCCTCGTGTGTATTTTTTATTGTTTCTGCATACTTTGAAAACTGGGAGTCGGACCCAACTCAGCAGCACCAAATTTTGACTTGGACTTGGCAAAATACTTTAAAAGTCTAATTTGACTATCAATTTGTCATAATTCAAACATTAATCCTCAAACGCTCAAAATTTGAAATTCCAATCACTATGTCTGTTATGTTCAAGTGCCAAAAGTGTTCAAGCTCAGGATTCAGGAGTCAAAGTGTAAGATTCTGGAGTCTTAGAGCAGGAATCGGCCAAGTACTTTCCAAGACTTGGCTAGACTCGGCATGTGAGTTTGATTGACTTGGCTCAGCCAGCTCGGAGATACAAGAGTTTGACAAGCATTACAAAGTCTTCGAACTTTGAGTTCCTTGTTCAATTTGCTAAAGCGTGTGTATTGTCTCCAAATTTATTCTAGTTTGTACTCATTTCCTTCTGGTATTTGTTTTTATCTAGAGAAAGTGAGGTGGTCTTTACTTTCTACAGATAAGGTTTTCCGTGTTAGACAAAAGCCATAAAATTTCGTCTTTTATGGAAGTGCTGATGATCATTGTGTCTTTACTTGAGAGCATAAACATAAGTTTACTTTGAGTTTGTTTAAATACTGAAAGAAAAAATCCGTCTCAATAGTTCTAGGATTATTTTAGCTTTATTTATAAGGAAGCTTTTCCTACTAATTAAAGATAGGTACATCCTGACATGCTGTTACATTTTGAGTTGTCCTGAAGTGACAAATTAAAATGATAATTGATCAAATAGGTGATACTGCCTGTGTGGATTTGTATAACATGAACAATATCCAATGCAGATAAGAAACTTAACTATAAATGTCTCAAGATATGGCATCTCTGGTTGTCAGCATGAGATTTGAAAAGGACTTTCAATCATGAGGAAGCACCTGCTTTCATGGCTGGAAAGGACAGATTTTCTTGAAATAGGTGTTCAAACCATGTAAAATTTCAGTGTCGAATATGAATCTGAAATTCTGATATCTTTCTAACATTTTAAAGAAATTCTGATAGAAATAGAAAATCAATATTTTTGCTAATAACTAATTTATTTATCTCTTTGGGGAGATGACTGCTCTCTTGAACTGTGGGGAGATGACTGCTCTCTTGAACTGTAGATTTAAGATAAAATAATGATGATAAAAAGGATGACATCAAGGGTACTTGTTAGCTTCACAACTTCTATGCTTAATCTGTACTGCGGTTATTTCAAAAGTTCATAATGCAACAAATTTCCATTTTCTACTCTATAATACTATGATAATATTAATCTGTGGATGTAATTGCAGATTGCTGGAGGAATATGGGCTGACAAAGTTGGAGGCAAGCTAGTGTTGGGTTTTGGAGTGATATGGTGGTCAATTGCTACAATGCTGACACCAGTAGCTGCAAAAATTGGACTTCCAGCATTGCTTTTTGTTCGTGCCTGCATGGGGATTGGTGAGGTCAGTATATTTGACTGAAGTTCATGGGATTGGCTAATATGCTGTTGCCTTTCTGCCTAGAAGATCTTTATTCAAAATTTATTTCACATATTTTTTCTTATATATAGTGGAACTAATATTATGTAGATGGGTTTCTTTTCCGACAAATCATGTTTTGGTTTACAAGGCACCTCGCAAAATGTGCTCTTTTTGGGTCAAAAGGAGTGCCCCAAATTCTCTCTAACTTTATACAAAATTCGTGGTGAAGGTTTGAAATTCCAGTGTTCAACTTCTCTTGAATAACTGGTTTTGCTAGTGAACGGTCATAAGCCTTACTAGGATTAAATCGATTATATAGTGTCAACATTTCAACATCGGTCTCACTATTGAAAAAAGGATGAGGAAAGATAAATTTATGCAATAATATATGAAGCCGAATATTAGGACGAAGAAAATTTGTCAATTTGAATCATAAGAAACACAAATAAATTAAGTAATTGAAAGAAACACAACAAAGGCGAGACAAGATTTTTGAAGTGGAGAAACTGTTTGATGGAAGAAAACTGCAAATGTATTGATGAAGATGGAAACATGAAATCTTGAGATGCTTACAATTTGTCCACTAAAAAACATGACTTTTAAGAAAAAAAGATAACTATATACCGCCACAAAAAAAGGGATGGAGAAACTCTATTTTATGGAGATGAAGAGGAGTTATGCATGTAACTCCAAGCCTCTTGGTTTGTCACTTTGAATTTCTGTGGGCGTGTCTTATTCCTCATGACAAGAGCTATGCACACATGTGCAAAGTAAAGGAGTTACACTCCAATATTCTTTCTAAAGAATATGTTGACACCTAAGGAAAGATTTATACCTCAATATTCATTGTAAAGTATATGATGATACTTAAGAAAGTAGTTACACTCCAAAGAATCTTAGCTTAAAGATAGATGAGGTGTAGGGTAATCTAAATTATAAAATACAAATAACAAAAATAATAGATATCTGTAAGAACCCCAACAGGTTCTAACTTTGCCAAAGCCCACTAATTTGTTTCAATTTTGGATGTTTGACATTTTGTCAAACACTTTGCATGCAAGCTTTGATACCACTATAAGAACCCCAACAGGTTCTAACTTTGACACTGTAATGTGCCTTATAATTCTGCACTTAAATTTTTAGTTTTGTGTAAATTACATTTCGTCAAATAGCTGGTGTGCAAAGTCTTAACTGAATTTTCCGAGTTCTCGTGCCACGAACACAATACAAATTACAAGTACTTTGCATAGAAATTCTGTCAAACACTTGTATGGCAATAATAATTTGATATATTTACTTGCAACATGAAATGAACTAAAACACTTGGCACTCGAGCTTAACTTCACCAAATGATAAATCTTTATACTTCAGCATTTTAACAAACACTTGGCATGCATCAAGGATATGAACAATTCATCAAATACTTGCCATGCAATTTATCATTTCTTATTAATGGCCAATTCTAGTGCTGATATAAACATGAATTTCCAAACATATATGCAACCAATAAAATCTGAAATATATTGCAGCTTAGGAAAACCTAGCACCATGCATGGCCCGCGAAGAGATGAATTTCTTCAAATTAAATCTGCAAACCCTTTGAATGCTGAAGATTGATCAAATCTGAAACCAAAATAGCTTGAAACCCTAGACGTTGTGAGCTAGGAAACTCATGCCAAGCTGCTAGCTCTCACGTGGGCAATGGGAAGAGTACGACACCCTCTCATTCACTATTTCCAACAACCAAATTATAATTAATCACAGCCACTGATCAGCTATGGATATTTCCTGTGAATACTCTGAATTTCAAACACTAGTTTTGCACAAGTAGAACTCCTGTATGAAGCTCTCAAAAGCAATAATACTAGCTCGTCTTTCACAACCTCAGAATTGCAAAAACATTGAAGAATTGTCGCCCTCCAATGCAGATGATTTGGAGAAACCCTTGTTTCTCCCAATTCCCAAGAACAAACTTCAAGCCAAGTCCAAAAACAATAATCAAATATTGAAATCCATTTCTTGAAGAGGGTTTATATACTTTTTCCTACTTGGTTTGATTTCCTTCATGTGCACTTTAAATCATTTAAAATGATATAAATTCTTTTCTTTCCAACTTCATTGGATGCTTTAATAAATGGCCCTTCAAAAGTAATGTTTTTTAATAATCATTTAAAACATACTTTATATTTTCTTTTTGACTTTATAAAGTCCATCAATAAATGGGCCTCAAATATTAAAATCATTAATTGCACTTTAAGTCACTTAAATGAAGGGTCGTGGCTCCATTGAATATAAAGTGCACATAAAACTTTATATTATGCCTTTAAAGATTAATTATTAATAAAGTATTACTTTACTAATAACTAGAATAGCATAACTCCATAAATACTCATTATTTCTTGATTCCGTCTGAACTAGGGAGTCAACCACTGCATCCACTACGCATCCAATTGGCTTACTAAAAATAGTAAGGGTCCCTCTCAAAAATCCATAGGCTTACTATAAATAGTAAGTATATGAAATTGAGCCCAAACAAAGTCCAAATCTGAGCCAAACGAAGATCAAATTGGAACATATTGAATTTTGGAGAAGACAAAAACCTCCATTAACCAAGCCTCTGCCTCAGAAGACCCTCTATCCACAATAACAAGCCTACAAGGGTCACAATAATAGGCTAATCGCTCAAACGTTGATGCTCATGAAAAAGGGGACATTACAGTCTGCCGTCCCTAAGATTGCTTGTCCTCAAGCAATCACGACTCCAAAGAAACTCCACTATATAGAAAGTCCGAAGTAAGACTCAGAAATGTCCCACACTGAAACACAACTGCAACACCAAGATAACCACAACTGCACAGAAATGAACAACAACCCTTCTGTCTAATCTCTGTGCACTGAAATTCTGCATCTGAAACAAATCATGTACATGAAGATCGAAGGTGAAACTGCAAGTGATCCACACCATGTATACACTGCAATACTCCCTAGTGAACCTAGATTGGAACCCTGATGAACACGTAGGACCCCACGGCACATTGAAGTGTGTCCAACCAAATATACCTGGATCCCATATCCTGAATAGATTCCTGCTAACAAGAACAACCTCAAACTTCTGCTGCGCTAATCTAATCACAATGTCACCATGCTTTAAATGGTGAAGCAATCCAACAGGACCCATCCAACCTGTAGTTCTAACCCTGTCACCACCTAGATCCAAGTATAAATGAATCTCACATCCATCTATCAAAAGGAGGTAAGAATATCTGGAAGCATCTACTATACCAAACCTCCCTCTACAGTCTATCAATTCCCCATGGGTGCGAAATCCAACCATATTGTGGAGATAAGAAGTCCTGAAGGTGTCTGTGTATCACAATTACTATCTCAATCCTCTGTTAAGATGCCATGGATGTGACGACTCTGCAAGTGATCCCCTACCAACTTGCAGCCTTTGAATCCATCTACTGAAGATGGTGAATACCCATCCCACAAAGGGTGGTATAATCCTGGAGCCAATCCACATCGACGCATAACCAAGTCCTCTACATGGAGATCAAAAGAGAAATGATGAGCACTCCTCATTGTGTAGTTACAGTAAAAGGCTCCGATCTCTATCAATGGCTCATCACTAACAACTCGAGAATTGGAAGATGTCTCCAATCTCTGACCCCGAAAAGATGATTGGGCAGGGCCTCTAGTAACCCTCTCTGCAAACCCAACTACAAAATCTCTGTGAGGAAGCATTGTAGTCAGAGTTTCTACAATTTCTCCCACCAAAAGCTGAATGTCGTGAGAACCTCAGATGAGAGTAGCCTCAGTGCCTCCAAATGGGCCCTCTTGAAATTTCGGGGTCTCAAGCAAATACTTGATAAACGAATTTGTGTAGTAGAAACAAAAGAAGGCAGAATCAACCTGTTCTCTTGCAACCCTCCGCTAATCACTCTGACTCTTGGCACAAGCTGTCCACCACCATCAACTGCATGAGATGAAGTAACTGATTTGCTTCTAAGGGAGGGAAATGAATCAACATGAGAGCCATATTCCCAACTAGATGACACTGTGCAAGTCTCTTGTGAAGATGATGGAGTAGTGTCGTCTACTAACACACAACTCTATGGAGAATCCACCACTGCCACACAAGAGCTATCAATAATATGATCTGCATCCTTTGATTTAATACAAACCTCATGAGAACATGATACAATCAGTTGCTCTCTACTTCTCTCAACCAGAGTACCCATCCCAACTGAGACTACCACACCTGTATCAGCAATGGATGTAGCCACATCCTCACTACAACCCGTGGATATCAAATTATCACCAACTGCCACTGTGGGAAATTGTACTGTAATTGCAGATGGTGAAGGTTGTACTCAGCTCAACTCCAGGGTGACCTCATCTCACCGTGACTGTGACCCCTGAAGGGCCAACTGGGTGCTCTCCAAAGAATGCATAGGCACCCCTAACTCATGAGTGAGCTCATCTACCTCTTCTTCCTTTCCCCTTAGCGCATCATAGCAAATGCAACCCCACTCGAGAAGATAGTCGCTATCAGCAAGTAGCTGCAAGTAATTATGTTTCATTATCCGAATAGCTTCTCGTAGTGAATGGGAATTTGCAACGGAAAGGCCACTATCACCGTGCTCATCTAACATAGGAGTACCCCAAAAACATATAGCTAACATCTGATGAGCAACATCAAAATACTCAATGGCTGTGGCAATATGACTGTCATTCACCTTTAGTTGCTCAACCAAATGATGTCTCTGAAATTCATGAATCCTATTCAAGCACTCTAACCCAAAATCTACATTGTGATATGAGGTTGTATCAACATCACTCACCTCATGACAAGTAGCATCATGTGTGCTATCATCTCTGCACACATCAACAACTGAGGTACTGTTGCTAAGCACCTCAACAAATGGCTCATTTGATAAAGTGGAAGTTGTTGCTACAACAATCTCCTTGCACACTCCCACTTCCCATGTAACTGCAAGTCCCTACAAGTCACGATCCTGGGACCCATCACCCATAAATGAATTTCAGATTCATTTTCAAAGGTCTATTATGAAGAATCAGACTCACTGTAGCATGAGTCTTCATCATAAATTGCATCATTAGTACCCAAATCTCGTGTACCAACATCTTCCACATATAAAACCTCTGGTGTCTGATGCTGATGCAAACAAAACTTACTGTTGTCATAGAAATCAGAATTGTTATCATGACTGATAACAACTTCTTGAGCGATGAAAGTGTTAAATTTTAAACCAGAATAGCATAAAAAGAGACAAAAACAAGAATAGATAGACACGAATATTTATCTTGGGAAAACCCTCCACTTGAGGGTGAAAAACCCAACCACACAAGATTTTGATCCTCTATTTTAGAACTCAAACGAGATACAATGTTCTGAAGCTTAATCAAAAGATAATCTAAACAGGATTGTTAACTCGTAACAATCAACCAAAGAAAACTTTCAGCAGTCCGAGCATAGCCTGCTAGTATCTACAATATGAACAACACAATATGAATCTCACAGATTACAAAGAATAAGTAATTTCCACATCACAAATGATCTTATACAGATCATACATCACAGTCTAAACCAAATCCGACAATCAGAAAAAGCACTAATGTCTGATACAAACACGGAGATACAAAAAGCAGATGTCGTAAAACTATAAATGGACCCAATAAAAGCTCTCTGTCTATTACCATAATGTTGCACCCGCTTTCTGAAAGATCACCGTTTTTCTATACTCCACACGGCCCAGAAAGACTATAAAAGACGGTAGCGCAAGTGTCACTGCTCGTGGAGCCATAAAAATTTGATGGCAGTTACAATTGATGTCTTTCTATATTCCATCAACACTTGAACTCTTCCTTATATTAAGCCCTTAATATGAAACCATAAAAGTCGATCATAAAGGAGGACGAAAACATTCCAACCTTTGCCAGCAACCACATTTAATTCCATACAACTTAATACCCGAAGAGCCTTCATATTCAACGTTAACGGTAAGGAGTGAGCCGTTTCACCTGCATAAATTATGAAGACTCAAGAACAATAATCACCGTAAGTAGAAGATCAGCCAAGGAGTAAAGTGATCCGACAATGATAACAATCTCTTTGAAACATATTCAGGATGATATAAGCAATTACTGTAGAATGAGGAAAGCAGAGAATGATCGAATTATTCAACAACATAAACAAAGGAAACAATATGCCCATCACAGGTACGAATGATGTCTCCTTCTTCTACCACAACATTAACACTCCCTCTTAGCAAAGTAAACATCATTTACAGTTCTCATATCATGGAGTTTCTCAACATGACAAAGACAATGGCTACACCCATATGTGTTAAAAAATAAAACTTTATCTAGGATTCTCTCAACGTGATAGCATCATGGATTCACTCAACATGATGTTCACCATGGCTACCCCCATTAGTGAAATAAACACAAGCTCACATCACGGAGTCACTCAACGTGATATTGTCACTGAGTCTCTCAACATGACATCCACCTTGGCTACTCTTAGAGGGTGGATCCACCATGGCTACACTCAAAGGGTGGAACAAGGGATTTCACCTCAAACTTCTCTCACATAGAAGAATGCATTAACAAAGGCTTGCATCTCAAACTTCTCTCTCACGGAGAAGAATGCATTAACAACGACTTGCACCTCAAACTTCTCTTTCACAGAGAAGAATTCATTGACAAGGGCTTGCACCTCAAACTTCTCCCTCACAGAGAAGAATGCATTAAGATCATATTAAGAACAACTGAATGCTGAGACTCCTAAGTAGAGACACCGTCTCAACAATGGCAGCATTCTTACAACTTTGATTATCACAATAGATTACAATTTGCTCCAATGTTTGACCAAACAATGAGCTTTTGAGGCCACACTGCTTCTTGAGCTTGCTTGTCCTCTGCAAAGGACTTGGTACTCTCCCTCTGCCACACAAGCTCCCTCTGAATCTTATTGAGCCTAAAGAAGTCCTACCTCTTAATCTCATCAAGCTTTCCCTTTATGTAATAAATATTCTCCACTCTTGACTTCATCTGTAGCGCATTAACCCTTAATAGGCTGCCTTGAATTCTCGGAATTTAACTCCCTCTGAATGTCATTTCTTCCTCTTCGAAGAAACTGAATGCAAAGACAATCTGTATAGGTTCTTCCTATTTCGAATGCAACCTCTCATCATCGTTATGCTCCTCAATCCGTCCTCGAAGTATTTTCAAGAGATTACTAATAGTTATGCTAAAGCATTCATGATTCACTATTCTCAATGTTATTGCATGAATTATACATGATCATTATTCAAGGTACAAACTTAAGATACTTATCTCTGCATAATTCTTGGTGGTTTTGACAACGTCCTCTATTGCTTTCTCTTCAATAGGCTTACTACTCTACTACCTGTTAACTCCTCTGCTAATAACATACGCACCAAATATCATTCTTTTCCAGCGGATGTTATGAAGCCATTGCAAGCTGCAGTTACAAGAGACCTTTTCTCTTCACCATGCACCTCTAGGTGATACGCCTTATAACATTTTAGCAAATATTTCTTCGTGACTGAAGTCTAGAACTTTCACTAGAGGCAAACTTTAAAAGAGGGAGCGGTTGAATTAGTGACGGATCAGAGAAGACCTTTGTTCAGACAAACACTTAGCCATACATTCTCCTTCTTATGCTAAAATAAATATGGTTCTAGATCTTTACTTAGACTCACTTTGATACCATGCTAAATTTCAAACCAGAATAGCATAAACAGAGAGACACAAAAGCAAAAATAGATTGACACGAGTATTTATCCTGGAAAAGCCCTCCACTTAACGGTGAAAAACCCAGTCACACAAGAATTTGATCCTTTATTGAAGAAATCAAACCGGATAAAATGTTCTGAAGCTTAATCAGAAGATAATCTAAACAGGATTGTTAACTATTAACAATCAACAAAAGAAAACTTTCAGCAGTTCGAGCATAGCCTGCTAGTAGCTACAATATGAACAACACAATATGAATCTCACAGATTACAAAGTATAAGTGATTGCTACATTAGAAATGATCTTATACAGATCATACATCACAGTCTGAACCAAATCAGACAATCAGCAAAGGCAGTAATGTCTGATATAAACACAGAGATACAAAAAGCAGATGTTGTAAAACTATAAGTCGACCCAATTAAAGCTCTCTGTCTATTACCATAATGTTGCACACACTTTTGGAAAGATCACCGTTTTTCTATACTCCACACGACCCAGAAAGACTATAACTGACGATAGCCCAAGTGTCACCGCCCGTGGAGCCATAACAATTCAATGACATTTACAGTTGATGTCTTTTGATATTCCATCAGCACTCAGAATCTTCCTTATATTAAGCCCTTAATATGAAACCATAAAATTCGATAATAAAGGAGCATGAACATATTCCAACCGTTTCCAGCAACCACGGTTAATTCCATACAACTTAATACCCGAAGACCCTTCATATTTGACGATAACGGTAAGGACTGAGCCGTTTCACCTATATAAATTCCAAAGACTCAAGGACAATAATCAACGTAAGTAGAAGATGAACCGAGGAGTAAGGTGATCTAGCAATGATAATAGTCGCTCTAAAACATATTGCCGATGACATAAACAATTACTGTAGAATGAGGAAAGAAGAGAATGATCGAATTGTTCAGAAACATCAACGAAGGAAACAAGATGTCCATCGCAGGTACGAATGATGTCTCCTGCTTCTACCAAAACACTAACATTCCCTCTTAGCAAAGGAGACATCATTTATAGTTCTGATGTGATGGAATCTGTCAATAGGACAAAGACAATGGCTACACCCATGTGTGTTAAAAAGAAAAACTTTATCACGGATTCTCTCAACGTGATAGCATCATGGATTCACTCAACATGATGTTTACCATGGCTACTCCCATGAGTGAAATAAACACAAGCTCACATCACGTAGTTACTCAATGTGACGTTGTCATCGAGTCTCTCAACATGACATCCACCTTGGCTACTCCCAGAGGGTACATCCATCATGGCTACTCTCAGAGGGTGGAACAAGGGCTTTCACCTCAAATTTCTCTCACTGAAAAGAATGCATTAACAAGGGCTTGCACCTCAAATTTCTCTCACAGAGAAGAATGCATTAACAAGGGCTTGCACCTCAAACTTCTCTCTCAGAGAGAAGAATGCATTAAGCTTATAATAAGAACAACTGAATGTTGAGACTCCTCAGCAGAGACACCCTCTCAGCAAGGGCAACATTCTCACAGCTTTGATTATCACAATAGATTACAATTTGCTCCAATGTTTTAGAAAACAATGAGCTTTTGTTGCCACACTGCTTCTTGAGCTTGCTGATCCTCTGCAAAGGACTTGACAATCTCCCTTTGCCACACAAGCTCCCCTGAATCTTATTGAGCCTAAAGAAGTCCTCCCTCTTAAGTAATCAAGCTTTCCCTTTATGTAAAAAATATTCTCTAGTCTCGACTTCATCTCTAGCGCATTAACCCTTGATAGGTCACCTTGAATTCTCAGAATTTAACTCCCTCTGAATGTTATTTCTTCCTCTTCAAAAAAAGTAATTGCAAAGACAATTTGTATATGTTTTCCTCTTTTGAATGCAACCTCTCATTATCCTTATGCTCCTCTATTGATTCCTCTTGAATGGGCTTATTGCTCTGCTACCTGTTAACTCTTTTGCAAAAGACATACACACCAAACATCGCTCTTTTCCAGCATATGTTATGTAGCCACTGCAAGCTGCCATTCAATTCTCTTCACCATGCACTTCCAGGTGATACGCCTTATAACATTTTAGCAAATATTTCTTCATCACTGAAGTCTAGAACTTTCACCAAAGGCAGACTTTACAAGAGGGAAAGGTTGAATTACCGACTAATCAAAGAAGACTTTTGTTCAGAAAAACACTTAGCCATACATTCTCCTTCTTATGCTTAAATAAATCTGGTTCTGGATCTTTACTTGGACCCGCTCTGATACCATGCTAAATTTCATTCCAAAATAGCATTAACAGAGAGACACAAAAACAAGAATAGATAGACACAAATATTTATCCTGGGAAAACCCTCCACTTGAGAGTGAAAAACCATATTTATTTTAGCATAAACAGAGAGACACAAAAACAAGAGTATATAGACACAAATATTTACCCTGGGAATACCATTCCACTTGAGGGTGAAAAACCCAGCCAAACAAGAATTTGATCCTTTATTGAAGAACTCAAACCGGATACAATGTTCTGAAGCTTAATCAGACGATAATCTAAACATGATTGTTAACTCTTAACAATCAACCAAAGAAAGCTTTCAGCAGTTCGAGCATAGCCTACTAGTATCTACAATATAAACAACACAATACGAATCTCACAGATTACAAAGTATAAATGATTGCCAAATCACAAATGATCTTATACAGATCATACATCACAGGCTGAACCAAATCCAACAATCAGCAAAGACACTAATGTCTGATACAAACAAAGAGATACAAAAAGTAGATATCATAAAACTATAAGCGGACCCAATAAAAGCTCTTTGTCTACTACCATAATGTTGCACCCACTTTCTGAAACATCACCGTTTTTCTATACTTCGCATGACCCATAAAGACTATAACTGATGGTAGCCCAAGTGTCACCACCCGTGGAGCCATAACAATTCAATGGCAGTTACAATTGATGTCTTTCGATATTCCATCAACACTCCGAATCTTCCTTATATTAAACCCTTAATATGAAATCATAAAAGTCGATAATAAAGGACGAACACATTCCAACCGTTGCCAGCAACCACAGTTAATTCCATACAGCTTAATACCCGAAGACCCTTCATATTTGACGTTAACGGTAAGGAGTGAGCTGTTTCATCTATATAAATTCCATAGACTCAATAATGATAATCACTGTTAGTAAAAGATGAACTGAGGAGTAAAGTGATCTAGCAATGATAACAGTTGTTTTAAAACATATCGACGATGACATAAGCAATTATTGTAGAATGAGGAAAGCAGAGAATGATCGAACTGTTCAACAACATCGACGAAGGAAACAAGATGCCCATCGCAGGTACGAATGATGTCTCCTGCTGCCACGAAAACATTAACACTTCCTCTTAGCAAAGGAGACATCATTTACAGTTCTCATGTCATGGAGTCTCTCAACATGACAAAGACAATGGCTACATCCATATGTGTTAAAAAGAAAAACTTTATCAGGTATTTTCTCAACCTGATATCATCATGGATTCACTCAACATGATGTTCACCATGGCTACTCCCATGAGTGAAATAAACACAAGCTCACATCACAGAGTTACTCAACGTGATGTTGTCATGGAGTCTCTCAACATGACATCCTCCTTGGCTACTCCCAGAGGGTGCATTCACCATGGCTACTCTCAGAGGGTGGAACAAGGGCTTTCACCGCAAACTTCTCTCATAGAGAAGAATGCATTAACAAGGGCTTGCATCTCAAACTTCTCTCTCACAGAGAAGAATACATTAATAAGGGCTTGCACCTCAAACTTCTCTCTCACAGAGAAGAATTCGTTAAGCTCATAATAAGGACAACTAAATGTTGAGATTCCTTCTCAGTAGAGACACCCTCTTTGCAAGGGTAGCATTCTCACAACTTTATTATCACATTAGATTACAATTTGCTCGAATGCTTGACCAAACAATGAGCTTTTGTGGCCACACTACTTCATGAGCTTGTTGATCCACTGCAAAGGACTTGGCACTCTCCCTCTGCCACACAAGCTCCATCTGAATCTTATTGAGCCTAAAGAAGACTCCCTCTTAAGCTCATCAAGCTTTACCTTTTTGTAAAAAATATTTTCTAGTCTCGACCTTATCTCTAGCGCATTAACCCTTAATAGGTCGCCTTGAATACTCAGAATTTAACTCCATCTGAATGTTATTTCTTCCTCTTCGAAGAAACTAATTGCAAAGACAATTTGTATATGTTTTCCTCTTTTGAATGCAACCTCTCATCATCCTTATACTCCTCGATCCGTCCTGGAAGCATTTTAAAAAGATTACTAATAGTTCATAGAATCAAATTATCCTGAAGAGAAATATACAAATGAATGCTAAACATATATGATTCACTATTCTTAATATTATTGCATGAATTATACATGATCATTATTTAAGGTACAAACTTAAAATACTTATCTCTACATAATTCTCAGTAGTTTTGACAACGTCCTCTATTGATTCCTCTTGAATGGGCTTATTGCTCTGCTACTCATTAACTCCTATGCAAAAAGACATACGCACCAAATATCACTCTTTTCCAGCGGATGTTATGGAGCCAATGCAAGCTGCCGTTCCAAGAGACCTCTTCTCTTCACCATGCACTTCTAGGTGATATGCCTAACATTTTAGCAAATATTTCTTTGTGACTGAAATCTGGAACTTTCACCAAAGGCAGACTTTACAAGAGGGAAAAGATGAACTAGCGACTAATCAAAGAAGACCTTTGTTCAGACAAACACTTAGCAATACATTCTCCTTCTTACGCTTAAATAAATCTAGTTTTGGATCTTTACTTAGACCCGCTCTGATACCATGCTAAATTTCAAACCAGTATAGCATAAACAGAGACACAAAAACAAGAATAGATAGACACAAATATTTATCCTGGGAAAACCCTCCACTTGAGGGTGAAAAGCCCATCCACACAAGAATGTGATCCTATATTGAAGAACTCAAACCAGATACAATGTTCTGAAGCTTAATCAGAAGATAATCTAAAAAGGATTGTTAACTCTTAACAATCAACTAAAGAAAACTTTCACCAGCTCGAGCATAGCTTGCTAGTATCTACAATATGAAGAACAGAATATGAATCTCATAGATTACAAAGTATAAGTGATTTCCACATCACAAATGATCTTATACAGATGAAAGATTCCAAACCAATCTTAATGCAAATAACTGTTTTGATTTCAATTTTTAAACTTTGACTAGCATGATTGTCCACTGAGATGAATTCAAGTAATTCTGAATTTTTGTGTCTTTTCTCATATATTCACTTTTTTTTTAATTTTTGGGTGATACAAATAATTGCATAAATAATGACAAACTAATTCCAGCTGAAAATGATAAGGAATATACTAAGAATTTAACAATACTTTGAGTCTAAACAGTACATACCTGTACAGTTACAGCAATCTGATTTTTATTTATGAATTGATCCAAATGCAAGTGGTCTACAATAAGTATTAACGCCAGCTGTAGGAAAATGCTTTGCGTGGCTCAATATGCTGATGAAAATGCTGTCATAGAACTTCCAATACAAATCTGCAATCAATGGCGTCCAATTCAAGAAGAAAATGCCTCAAATAACCCCAAGGCGGCTGCCTCAAAGGAAACGCTCAATCTGAAATAGGTTGGCCACCCTGTTGAAACTTCTCTTCTCAAAAGGATATGTATGCAATGAAGACAAACGCGCCTTTCCTCTGACAATCAATGTGCATGATGAACAAATCCAATCCCAATCCTTGCTGAGGGCTACGTCCTAGAAATTCCAGTCCTGGGGTTTGCGTCCCAGACTTCCAAATCGCTCCACCAGGGCAATTGCCAAATTCACAATGTGTAATGTTCAAAAGATCATAAGAAATTAGGTCTCCATTTCCTTATATCCCCTTCCAAGTGCAAATCGAACCCTAAAGGGAATTTACACTTTGCACTATAAATAAAATATACTAAAATAACATTTTCCCGATTAAAGTTGTCCAAACTCAAGTAAAAATATTACTTTATCAAAATGTCATAACTCATGGCGCCAAAAAGTCTCCGGGTAGTGAAAATAGTTTATAATAATTCGAAACCTTTCCAACGAGCTATAACACAAAGGCACACCTGACCAAATGAAGCAATTATCCCCTTATTACTCCGAAATGGCTATATAAATAGCCTTATTATAAAATTATTTTATTACTAACTTAGGAAATATTTAAATATATTAAAATATTTCCCCTTTTGCCTCTGATAGCCCAAATCAACCAAATAAACATGAAATTGACCATGTCACCTGTTTGTGATTGATACCGGACGAGATGGGTCAATTGGCAGTCCCTTCCCTAAAATCTAGGGATGCTCCTAGAAACTAGGGAACACACTCTGTCATCCTGAAACTGAAACCATGGACTGGTCCCGTGGAACCTCACATTTGGAAATTGCCACATCCTCCTAAAATGTAGGGAAAACCCCTAAAATCAAGGAACTGCATCCAATTGGATCCCAAAACTGCTTGTAAAGCCAAGCCCGGTCACTGAATATCGTGTATGAGTCTCTATCCACAACCGCTAGCCTACGAGAACCAATGATAAGCCAACTCCTTCGTCTCTGATGTCCACTCTAGAAAGGGGACATGACAATCCTCCCTTCCCGGAGATTGCTTGTCCACAAGCAATGCAACACTATATCACCACCATCCCAGACATACCGTTTATACCGTATGCAGTACTTTGATTGCATCTGCTGCTCCACTTTGAATAAATACGATGTATCCCTAATGTCGGAAACAACTGATCACCCCCCTGAAGTGCAAGTGCCATCACAAAACCACTGCCTGGATCCCACATCAAGGCATAGTTCACACTGTACGAGATAGAGGTGAAGTAGATCACGTCATCACTGTTGAGTATCCAACCCTGACTGCCCTCGTGACTAGGAGTCCACACAACTGGCCATTCTTCTCCTCTGTCATAACTTAGATCAGTAACCAACCCAAAATCAAACCTGTACTAGTCCATGAAAGTCACCCCATAATCTGCTTCTGCCCAGAAAATAAAACTCTCTGACCGCTCATATAGCTGAAACACTGTAATAGGCAATGCAGACTCTGGAAATGCTAAGTGGACTTGGCCAATGCAACCATTAACCCAGCTAGAGTCAAGGCACCCTACCCAAAGAGAGATGCGATACCAACAAAGATGACTCAAGCATACCCTCAACCCCTGTCATAGAGACCTCTAGAGTGGCTGATCCACATGCGAATCATCCCAACACTATGAGAATGGAACCCCTCCTGCCACACAATCCATACAAACAACCATCCAAACCTGCTAACATAACACAGACTAGCATCAAACACGGTATCAGTCAAGTGGTCCCAATAGTGCCAATCCAAGAAGGATACCCCATAACCTGTCTCCACCCCACAGACAAATCTCTCTACAATCTCATACTCCTGAAGTGTTGGGGTATCT